>BQNB010116057.1:0-21434 GCA_026074375.1 Tanacetum coccineum
CTCAGTAGAGAATATTATATTTTGGTATTTTACCAATTAGTGATTTTTAATTTTTATGGACAATTTTTTTTTTTTTTTTTTTTAATTTAATTTTTTATATGATATGTACTAATAAAAAGAAAAGAAAAATATTTTTTTTTTTTTTTTTTTTTTTTTAATATGATATATTAATAATAAGATAAGTTTAGATCAAAGTTGGATAGAAATCGTAGCAAATGCCTCCCCGGCAGCGGCGCCAAAAATTGGTTCGTCTTAAAGTACGTATATATAAAACAACTCAAATGCAAATCTCAACCAAATGCCCTTGACCAAGGCAAAAGGTCAAAATCTACACAAAGAGATTAAATATATATACACAAGTAAGAATCAATTATAAAAAGATTCCGGAAGAGATATTCCCGGGTCGTATGTCCCAACGATAGGCTATTTGAATTGAAATTTATCCTGGTTTGATGAGAAATTGAATGATGGAAACACTGATGATACCTGACTATAATTAAAACTAAAGGTTAATTAAAATAAAACAATTTTAGTCAATACGGGAAACATGTATATGGAAAAAAAATGAGGGATTTAAAAACTTCGGACTAAGAATTAGTTATAGGGAAATCCTAAAATTAAATTTATACTAAAATACGGGGAACAGAATCAGGTATCGGGAACCCTAAATACTAAAAATTAAGAAAATAAATGCTAAATTAAATTAAAAATCAAAATTAAATCCTAATTAACTTAATTTGAAAAATAAAGAAAACTCTTAGAAACTTAAAAACGGAGGTCGTTTGAATGTAAAACGAAAAGAAACGGTAAAATGCACCCGGTAAAACGGGTCTAAAACTGAAATTTAAGAAAAATAAGGCCTATACTAATTTTTATATTTTTCCTAGACACTAGATGACAAAAGAAAATTTTATAAAAAAGAAAAATATTTTTTTATTAATTTTTGGATTTTTTATGAATTTTTAAAGATTTATAACTAATTAAAACTAAGAAAATAGAAAAAGACAAAAAATAAAAGTTATAAAAATTCTGAAAAAATAAAATAAAATAAAGAAAAAGTTAACAATTCTAAAAATATAAAAATGCCCAAATTTTACTGTTTATAATTAGAGTAATTAAACTAATTAATTTTAAACCTAATTTATATTAATTAAATTAAATAAACTAACTGTGGTTAACTAAAAGGACTAACAGGGTAACAGGCTAACTAACCACAGGGACTAACAATGTTAACTAGAAAAGACAAAATTACACAAATGGTCCCTGAAGTGGACCCCGATTACAAAGTGGGTCCAAGTTGCTTATTAGCAAAAAGCCAAAGAAGCAAACTTGTTCAGGGGCTTAAGGGGAGCATTTTTCATAAAAGGCACATAAGCTGAATCTCAAAGAATAAGCCAAAAATGTGAGCTTTTGGGGCTGCAAAAGCTAAATAAGCTTTTTAGCTTATTTTTCTTTCTTTTTGGGGTTTAAGCCAACAAATAAGCTAGAAAACTATAGGGGACAGTTAATAGGCTAAGGGAGTCCTAATTATAAGCTAAGGCTTCCTAATAAGCCCTAAAATAAGCTGAAAGAGGCTTAAGCTTATGTGACAGTTTTTAAAAAGAAAATAGAAAAAATGGAACTTTAAGCCTAGAATAAGCTATACTAGAGGAGGAATTAAGCTGAGCTACTTTGGGGGCTTAAAGGGCTACTTATATGCTACACTAAAAAGCAAAAACATCCTAAGGCTTAATACAAAATAAGCTATAAAAAGGGTGCTGAAAATTGGTTTCAGCACCAGGGGAGGGTCAACAGTGAGCTTAAGGGCTTTTTGAGCTTATGCAATAAGCTCTTAAGAGCTTTTTACCTAAAGTAAATCACAAACAGATAACAAGGGGTGGTAAAAGAGCTTATTTCCAAAATTTGAGAGCTTAGGAAACAATATAAGCTGCTGAACAATGGGCTTAAAATTGGCTACTTTCAAAAAATGTACACACATTCATATTGACTCATACTTGGTCAAGTTTAAAAGACAGCACAAAGGGTGTTTTAAAATGACTAGAAACAACCAAATAAGCACAACCAAAGTGTGCTTAAGCTGCTTATGCAGCTTGAGCACTTAAGCTCAAGTTAGCTTATTGAAATTTTGACAGAAACCAAAAGGAAACCTAAAAACCTATTTTTAAACTAAAAGTGGTAATTTTAATGGCTTAATTAAACCTACACACTCAGCCAAAGTTGGCTGAGTGAGCTTGACCCATGCAAAACCCAAAATGACCCATGTTGGGACTAAACCAAACACCCCCTTATTTATAAAAAACGATTTTTTAACTGATTTTTTGTTAATTGAAGGCTTAGAAATGTAATTATAAGTGGGGTTTAATCACTTTAACACACTCTTACATAAGTTTAAACAGAATTAGAAGGCTTAAATGATAGTTTGAATTTTGACAAATGCAATATCACAAAAACACTTAACTTTGATTAAAACTGAAAGAAATACAATGAAATCTTAAAAAGAACTGAGTACAATAATATTTGAAGCAAACTTAACTAAATTTTAAGCTATA
Source organism: Tanacetum coccineum (assembly GCA_026074375.1). NCBI lineage: Eukaryota > Viridiplantae > Streptophyta > Magnoliopsida > Asterales > Asteraceae > Tanacetum > Tanacetum coccineum. The sequence continues at coordinate 2,550 of BQNB010116057.1, forward strand.
AAAGTAAAAAAAAGGGTGTATCTCTTCGGCTTGCTTTTCTTTTCTTTTATAGAAGTCCCCAAGAGTCTTGGTTGCTTCACATGTGTTAGTTATGTGTGTAGAGAGACCCTCATCCAATCCTAGCCCTTGGATGGCTTTGTGCTAGTTTATCATACAATGGCAGCCATAGATGTACATTGGGTTTGTGGGATTGCCAGCGTGGAAGGCTTATAAGGGGCAGGGTAAGTGGGGGAAGGTGTAGAGGGTACTTGGGAGGTGGTTTGGGAAGAAAAACCGTGGGAAATGGGGGTTTGAGTTTTGGCGGGAGTGGGTTATGGCAGGGGTGGGTTGCAGGGTTTAAAAGGAAAGAATGGGGAGCGAAGAGCAAGATGACCCCCCCCCCCCTCCCCCCCCCCCCCCCCCCACCATCTTTCCTTCTTCCTTGTCATTTTGTTTAGCCGCCAAGTTTTCAGTTATAACATTAGTTAGATAAGTGACAGTTTTGGCCCTTGTGGTTTATAACTTAAAATTTAAAAAAGAGTTTGGCATATTGCAAGATGGTACCTGCGTTTTATAACGTAACACAATGAAGTTTGAAAATTTGCAAAAACAGTCCTTGTGTTTTATTAAACCATTTTCCTTATAAAATAACTTTTAAAACTTGGCATTTTTGGCCCCTTTTCTTTATTTTTTCATTTTTAATTATAAAACAAGTTTTTAAAATTTACATTTTTGGTCCTTGAGTTTTATAAAAAAAAAAGATGTTTTGGGCTATTGGGCTTGTATTGGGCCCACTGGGTTTGGGTTTGGGCCCTATTAAGGTTGTGTGGGCTTGTATGGGCCAATGAGTGTGTCTGGGCCCAATAAGGAACAGGCTTGGTTATTGGCTTTTTCAAGCCAATAAGGTTTGAAGTGCGGTTTTGTGCTGTACAATGCTGTGATTGTCTGTCAAGGGCTAGGGTTGGGTCTTCAAGTCTTTTCACAGTCTTTGTCAATTGACACACAAATGGTGTTGTGAATGATTGAGGGCCCATTTGGTCTTCACAGTACTTCATAATATACTATTGGGCTTTTCCCGGCCCATAGTTGGGTAAAGATTGCATCAATAGGTAATTCTTCAGTTTCCTGGCTCCGGTTTGACTGCTGATTCTTCAGTATTGACTCTGACTTTGCATTTTTGACTTTGGCCCTTGATTTGACAGTCTTTTCCATTCCATGCTCAGGTTATGTATTTTGGGCTTGGTTTTCTGTCTTTTTGTGTATCCTAATTCCTGACAATACAAAATGCCAAAACAAACATATATTTGGCAGTTTTTGTCTGTTTTTGGTCATTTAAGCTTGTTTTTAGAGGTAAAAGATATGTGTAATTAAGCACTTATCAAAGCTCATGCTTTACTTATAGCTTATTTTTGGATCCCATCTCTTAAGCTTATATTCTAACAAGCTACTTCCATAGCTTATTTAGATTAGCTTATTTTATATTTTTTTCGATTTAGAGCTTTTCGAGTGAGCTTATTTTAAGCTTATTTTTGATTGCTTATTTTTTATTCAAGCTTATTTTTTATATATAGATCTAATCCTTAATCATACCCGATCCGAGTTCACTTGATTGAACACCTTAGTTTCGGATGTATTAGATCTAAAAAATTATTAGATCATTTTATTTGTTGAGTGCAGCATTTTCTAGCATTAAGTTGTTGCTTTTTAATTCTGCTTATTTCTTAGATCTAAATCTTTAAATATACCCGATCCAAGTTCACTTGATTGAACATCTTAGTTTTGGGTAGATTTAGATCTAAAGTTTTCATCTTTTAGCTTATTGTCTTTAGAATAAATTATAAAATAGCTTTTGCTTATCTCATCTTTTTCTCTTTTCTTGTCTTTACTTTTTCAAAAATGCTTATTGTTTAATTAAGCTCGATTCGAATGCTAAAAAGGGTGTCATGAGTCTCCTACTCGACTTATTCATTAAGTCTTGAGCACCTTTATCTTCGAGAGCTTATTATTCAGCTTATTTAGTCATAAAGTTCTAAACTTTACTAGTTTTTCTTATAGCTTATTAAGCTAGGGCTTATTTCGAAGGGTAATTGTAGCTTATTTGAGAAGTGGCTTATTTATAAGCTTATATTCTTCATCCGTTCTTCGAAAAAGCCTTGATAGCTTTTTAGCTTAATCTAGTTTTTACTTCAAAAGTAGTTTTTTTATATATAGATTTAATCTAGTTTTATTTTTACAAAAATTAGTTTTCAAAATAGCTTATTTTTCTAAAAAGTTTTCATCTTATTAGCTTGTTTTGTCTTAACTTTTCATGTCTTATTTCTTATTCCATCCTTCTACATCTAAGGCCGGAGCTTAAGGGTCTTATAAGGGTGATAAATAGATAAAGTTTTTATCTTTATAGTTTTTATGAAAGTAATTAGTAGATAAAGTTGACACCTTTATTTGCTAATTAGTAAAGTAGAACTTAAAAGTGATAAACTTATTTGTTTATTAAGTTTGTAAGATCGGGTGGTTATCGTTTATTTGCGGCTCTTCAATTTGGTTACATTTTCTATCCTTTTTCAATTAATTAGTGTAGATTTAATTAGTTATTTTATAAAATGTTAGCTTATTTGATATTTGCCATGCGTAGTGAGTAGTTTAACTTGTGTTTGCTAAGTGATTAGTGATTTGGAATTTAAGTGCGGTTTTAAAAAGGTTTAAAAAAATTAATAGTCAATTTACATACCGTCATTTACTTTTAATGCAATTTAAATACTTGTCATTTATCTTAAAAAACATTTTACTTTACTTATCATTTAATTTCTTGCAACTTGTTTTCTAAGGATTTTTATTCGTTAAACCTAAGCCCGCACTTAAGGAACATTTCACGTCACTTAGCAAGCATATTTGTCATTTGTATCAATTTTAGTATAATCTTTTAGTTTTTAATGTTAGAACTAATATTAGTATAAAAATAGTTAAAAACCAAAACCAAAATATTTGTGATTCAAGCACCAAACGAAACATTCTCATGAATTTCAATTCATCTCTCGCCGTGGAAATGATACTTGGAAGATAGACTATTATTTTTCCTAAAGTAATTGTCTTATCTGACGGGATATACTATATATTACTACGACACGCGTTTGACGGATATCATGCATCAATTTCTCAAACTCAGTGCATAACTCCTTCTTAGTAGATCCAAAAATGATATCATCTACATATACCTGAACTAGTAGAATATCACCTTTGATTCTTTTAAGGAACAAAGTCTTATCTATTATACCTCTCTGAAATCCATTTTCTAATAAATAGGTAGATAAAGTCTCATACCAGGCTCTAGGAGCTTGATGTAGACCATATAATGCCTTTTCTACCTTATAAACTTTGTCAGGGAACTCTGGATCTTCAAATCTTGGAGGTTCACAGACATAAACTTCCTCTTCAATCTTACCATATAGAAATTCACTCTTCACATCCATCTGGTACACAACAAAGTCTTTGAATGAGGCATAGGCTAAGAACAGCCTAATTACTTCAATCCTAGCAACTAGAGCAAAAACCTCATCATAATCTATTCCTTCTTGTTGAGTGAAACCCTGTGTAACCAGCCTTGCCTTGTTTCTAACCACAATACCTCTCTCATCTTTCTTGTTTCTATAGACCCATTTTGTTCCAATGGCTCTCTTGCCATATGGTAAATCAACCAAAGTCCAAACCTTTTGCAATTTAAACTATATAAGCTCATCCTGCATTGCTTCTATCCAGCTTGGATCTGTCAAAGCTTGGATTACCTTCTTGGGTTCTACTTGTGATAGAAAACAAGCAAATAGACAATTCTAAAAGGCTTAGTGGTTTGTTCTCCTCTTCTTTTGAATTAAACTTACCAAACCATGTTCTTCAGAATTCTTGGTCATCCTTCTTGTTTGAGGTGCTGAATGTAGATCTCTAATAATCTGTTCAACTGAATGATCTTTGTGAACTCTTGTTGTTGCAATAGGACTGACAGGTATATTAGACTCTAAGTTATTCATGTCTCCTCCTGCAACAAGGTCTTCATCATCATAAGCACCACCAAATATGCCAGTATCTTCCAAATTAGGCATCCTTTGATCATTTGGAAGATTAGCATTAAAATAAGATAACCCATCAATGTTAACAAGTAGACTAGCAGTATAAATACTGTTAGTGTTGTTAACATCAACATCCTTTATTCTAGTAGTATTAACAGAAGAACTAATAGCAGAAACACTGTTAGTGCTGTTAATTTCAACTTCTTTCCCTTAAACAATCAACCTTTCAAATTCTCTTAAATCCTGATCATCCATGTCATCTTGTTTTGCTGGATCCTTAGTAATTTTCCTTTCAACATCATTAGCAACCTTATCATCTGAGCTCTTAAGACTTGAAGAGATAGGTGAATCAGGAGTCTATAATGGTAGCAGTATATACTCATGACTAACAAAGGTATCACTTATCTTCTCCCTAGCTTGACTGCAACTGATACCTCTTGGTACATGCATAACCATCACATTTGATTTCCTGCAAAATAACTGGCTTATAAATCATAGATTTTGTCAGTGTATCAATATCAAAAAGCCATTCTGGTCCACTCCCTGCAACATTAGGTTTATTTTCAAGAAAAGTAATGGCAAATGTCTAATTATAGTGTCTCCTCTACTATCCTGGTTCTACTGTTAAATACTCTAAATGCCTTGCTATTCACAGAGTATCCAACAAAGAATCCCTCATCAGCCTTCCCATCAAACTTACCTAGGTGATCTAAGGTATTGAGAATTGTAACAAGACACCCAACTGGTCTCATAAAGCTTAAACTTGGTGTTCTACCATGGAAAAGTTCATAAGGGGTCTTGTTGTAAGGCTTAATTACTAATACCCTATTTTTTACATAACAAGCAGTATTAACTGCTTCAGCCCAAAAGGTAGTAGGTAACTTTGAATCAGCTAGCATAGTTCTAGCAACCTCAATTAGTGTTCTATTTTTCCTTTCAGCTACTCCATTCTGTTGTGAAGTCCTCGCAACACTAAACTCTCTCTTAATACCTTGTTTCTCACAGAACTGATTCATCTCTTTATTCTTAAATTCATTTCCATTGTCACATCTAATTATCTTAACTTTGTGATCTATTAGGTTCTTTATTCTTGTTATAAAATGTAAGAACCCGAATTTAAGGTCATTATTTATTTTAACTTATATATTATTTTCTAAATTGTAGAAAATTTTCCATTTTACTATTTTGTCGATTTTGGAGAAAATCATCGGAATTGAATGAAAAGTGCTATGCGTTAAAATTTAACTGTTTTGAGCAACGAGAAATCAACGACTTCGTATTTTGGCCTCGAACGCCAATTATATTTTATTTTATATGATTTTTTACTTTTAAAAGTTTACATGTGCAACCGAGTTAAATTTTTGCGTTTTAGGAAAAAGTGTCGGACTAGGAAAGGTTTTAGGGCCCGAGACTTATAAGTATTATTAGTTAGGAAGAAGTGGGCCGAAACCCACTCCTCCCTCTTGCTTTAGACCGGCCATAAGCCCAACACCACACCCTTATGATTATTTTTGCCTAACTAGCCCATTAACTAATCCTAAATAAAGCCCAACTAAAAACCCACTCTTCCCCCTTTTTACTTATAAACACACGACACACACACAACCCAAATACAAGAAATCAGTTTCTTCCTCCCTCTCTTCTTTACTGTACGAGCTAAACAACCATAAAACCTTCACCATCACCATTAAAACTTCTTGAAATCATCTCTTCTTCACACCAAAAGATCCCTAAAATCATCCTCAATCTATCCCCATAACTAATTTCACCATTCATGGATTTGTAAAAATATTAATTTTCAAGAATCTTGAGTTTTTAAGAGATTGATTGGAATTAAAGGTGTAGGAGCATCAATGGTTCGATTCTAGGTGATTACAAGCAAGATTGGACTCAAGAAAAGTTAGGGTTCATCCTTTTGGGGGTTTTGTTGCCGCGGCCTAGAACAAGAAACCCACATAGGGTTTGTGTGATCTCTTAAAATCCTTCAATTGTAAGTTTTAAATTGTTTTCTTGTACTCCCTTTTCACTAATTTGATGTTTCTAGCAATGCATGTGTTGATTTGGGGTTTTTATGAACATGCATATGCTTATTGTGATTGATCTTGATTAAGTGGGATAAGTGATGTAAAATAGGTGTTAGATGATTCACTTTGATGATTAGTGGCCTTGTGATGAGTTAATTGGGGATTTGAAAGTGTTTGTGATGGAGTTAGGAGTAGATTTTGGGACTGTTTTGGGGACAGCAGGTTGTCGCCCCATTTCCTCAAAATTTTTGGCCTGTGCCTACTGATATAATTTGATATTTGGAAAATAGACTCTTAGGGGATCATGTGGTAAATTGGATGCTCAACCAATTCCTCCGTATGAGGGAGATATGGTCAAAATACGACCATGGGTCAATTCTGGACATTGGATTAGGAAGCATGTTAATGTCAGGGTTTTTGAACCAAATGCTTAGGTTTTAAAGCTTGGGTCAATGCTAGACATCTTATAGAAGCTCCAGCACTTGGCCTCACATTCATTACTATTTTAGTTTAGGATTTATGACTAAAACGGAAAAACCAAGAAATTCAGTGAATATTTTGGGTAGAATTAGGGACTGTTTCCAGATCAGTAGGAAAACGTGGGATTTTATCAAAAATTTTGGCTTAGGGTCTGTAAACAAAAGACATGGTTGGATAGATATAGGTCTTAGGTACATGTGGCGAATTGGACGCTTTTGTATCGATTCCGGATGAGGGAGATATGACCTTTTTACATAAGAAGGGCAAATCTGGAGCTGCTGTTGGGAAACTTGTTTTGCTCCAGGTTTTTGTACAGTGGGTTGAGGTTTTAAAACATGGTCAATCACTAGATATTATAAGCTTTCACCTCTCTTTGGATTCAATGTAAAATCTATTATAGAATATGATTTATGGCCAAAAAAATTGAACTCAAATTGTTAACTTCTATCTTAAATTCATCCAAGTTGAGTTTTAAGAGTTTCAAAGCTTTTTAGATAAGTTTTTGAACAAGTTTTTGTCATTTTTTTCACATTGAGAATACTAAAAAAAAGCCATAAGAGCCATGTTTGTAGGGACTTCTTCATCTGCCATATAGCTCTAGTCAAAACCAGCTCCATCAATAGCCACCATGGCTTTGGAAGAAGTTTCTTCCACATTTACAGTCCTTCTAGAGCTGTCTTGATTCCTGTTCCTGCTATCTTGGTTCCTAGGTCCTCTGCATTCCCTTGCAAAGTGTCCCCATCTTGTGGCAGTTGAAACACTCCACCTTGGACTTGTCATATCCAGCTGTGTCACTCCCATTGATAGTGATCTTTCTACCAGTTTTCTAGAAAAACCTTCTTGTCCTCATGCTCAGCAATGCTAACTGCCACTTCAAATCCTTTCTCTTTATATGTCATCTTCAATGGGAATTTGTTCAAGGTCCTCATATACAGTTGAGACCCGTTTGGTTGACTGGCCAAAAATGCATAAACAGTGTCATCACTTAAGTTAGCAGTACTAACTTGAGTACTAGCAGTGCTAACTTGAGTGCTAGCAGGGCTAACTTGAGTGTTAGCAGTACTAACTCCATAAGCAGTATTAACTTCATTAGTACTGCTAGGGGATGACACAAAATCCATATTTTGAGAACTTGAGCTTGAGCTTAAGCTTGCAGTTCCTTTAACCTTTTGTTTATTCCTTTAATCTTGAAATTGTTGTAGAGATCATCAAAGCTCATTGTGTCTAGATCAGGTTTATTCCTCCAGACCACAACATGAGTATTCCACTCAGAAGGCAGACTTCTCAAAAATTTCAAATTGAGATCTTCTTGTGAAATATTTTCACCCAGGATAGCCAGCTGACTTACAATCTTCTGAAGCCTGTTAAAAATAGAGTCAAGAGACTCTGTGCTTGGAGCACTAAAGTTCTCATACATTTGCTTCAGAAGAGTCTTCTGAGACTTCTTTGTGGCTTCATTACCACCAAATCTTGTTTGTATAGCAAACTAACAAAAGTCTTAGCATCCTTGTACTGATTAAAAGTATTATATGTTCATTAGGAAGTGCCATCTAGTAACATACTTTTTACTTTACATCTGTCTCTTTTGAACCTTTTCTTCAGTTGTATCATGACCTGGTATTAGTGAAGTTTGAGGGGTCCATCAACAATTAGTTGTTGTTCTGAGGTACTGGTTTTCGAAAATGAGATTACATTCTCTATGACATCTCATAGAGCATAGTCTTGTACTTGAAAGTATTGCTCAATCCTTAGCCTTCATATATCATATTCACCCTGTTTGAGAATGGGCAACTTTGTAGTAGTAGTGGTTTGTGCAGTTTCTAGATCTATCTCTTCCTTGTGAGTAAAGAGTTCTCTTTGTTAGTTTCTTCTAGATCAATAGTTTCTAGAAACACGAGCTCTGATACCACCTGTTGTTCCTACTTAAAGAGCGATTCTTAGCTTGTAAAGGTTAGCTGCTACTTTGGATATATCCAAAATAACTATGATAGAAAGTTTGTGAATACTAAAGTGTATGCAGAATCTACTCTTTAATAATTAGAAGAATATTAATGAAACAGTAATTTGTATGTACAATGATATCACTGAAAATCTCCAATATTATTATTATCAATAATACGAGTACATCTGTGTTGACTAGGCGTTTACAACCTTGAGTATATATCCAAAAACATAGATGTGTATCTATTACATAACCTTTGATCTTCTTTTTACAACAATGAAGTCCTTTACAAGATAACTACAAAATCTTTTATATTTCTAATTAGATAACTGCTAATCTTCTAACTTAATAAGATATACATATTTTTTAGAAAAATATCTCATACTTATCCCGTAAGTAATTTTGATAAATAATATTCATCTTAATCCTTTCTCTTGTCTTTATCCTTCTTACAGTAGTAACTCTTCTAATAGTTGTAATCGTTCAGCAGTTGTAAGTAGTAACATTAACATTTATACCAGCAGCACTAACTATGTACAAGCAGTAGTAACTACTTAGAATATTTTCTTTATTCTTCATCAGCAGTACTAAGTTACACTAGCAGTACTAACTTTATGCTAACAGTTGTAACTTTACTCAAGCAGTACTAATATATACTAGCAGTACTAAGTTACACTAACAGTACTAACTTTATGCTAACAGTTGTAACTTTACTCAGTAGTATTTCTTCTAAGTCTTTGAGCAGTCTTAACTTCCATTAGCAGTAGTAACTTTAACCTTAGCAGCAGTTACTTCCAAATAGCATCAAGAAGCTTTTAATCCCAACAGTATCATTCGTTTAACTTGGTTAGTTTACCTTGGTTGATTGATTATTCTTGTATTGATTACAATGGTTAAAGGCTAATACCCTTGGGTATTAGCCATGTTTATGAAGATTTGAATGTTTGGTTTGTTTATACCGACTGCTTTATTTATCGTTGATCGTTGTTTATGTTTATCAATTTATACTCGTTTACGTACTTTTGTATGTAACCTATCATTCAATTGGATCTAGTGATACCGACCTAGTTAGCTAGATATCGGGATGGATCCTTTAGATAGTGAGTTATTTATCTAGATGATAGGTTCACAAGTAATTACCCGATCTTTCACGTTTAGTTTTATGTGTACAAAGTGGACAGCAGGTGGGACCTGGATTAACTAATAACGTACTGATTCCTTGGTAAAGACTTGGACAGTGGACTACTTGGGATATAAATTTGCCATTATAGCAGTATGTGGGTAAAGTCTCCATGGCTTAGGTTTTTAATAAGATAACATTATTAATCTCCTTAGATAGATTATAATCAGCGAATATGATGCTTTATGCGAATGCATTTAATTATGACAGAATTAGCGTGTCTAGGTTTTAGGAAGAAGTACCGCCTAAATCTAGGAATGATATGCCGCCTCGAGATACGCACGCACATTGAACTAATTTTATACCTATCCAACGTGTTAATTGGGATTAAATCATGGCTAATATAGTTTTCTTATATTTGGCTAGACCGCTCTTCTATCTTTTGATTATCTGCTTACGTGTGTTATTGTGTTTTAAATTGATCTAAGTTACCACAAAACTTGTACCAGTCTCTCAGACTAAAACCTCCCTTTATCCGTTAGAATTAGGATTAACATAGGTTTAGCATAGGTTTAACACAAATTAAAATTAACTTAGTTTAAATTAACTTACTTTAGTTAACCAAAATATTGATAGAACTATAGATTAAAGCTCTCGCTCTTTGTAACACCCCCAAAAATGTGTGTCGCAACGGAAGTACATCCGGGAGAGTTACTTCTATTAACCAGCGGCTTAGATATAAGAGGAACGACCTCTAAATGTGTCCTTTGAAAATATATCTCTCTTGATTTCCTTGAAATTGATATACATTTGTCCCAATAATTGCATCACCATGAAAACTTGAATTGTATAGACTCCAATGCACATCAAGAAAACCGAGCATCTAATTCACTTAGAAAAACATGCTTAAAAGTGTCAACATTAAAGTTGGTGAGTTCATAGATTTGTTTAAGTATAAATGTTGAACCAAGGTTCTGTAAAGCGTGTACGACCATTTAAATCCTTAAATGTCCTTCAAAATGTATGTATGATAATTTGGACTCAATTGTCCAAGTATGTTTCCACTTACTTGCAGGGAACGTAAATGTTCAAGTGTGTATAAAACCCTGATTACCATTACTCTAAGTTCATGAAACTGTGACATAGACTTATATGTATGCCACTTTATTCAAGGCACAGTAAAAATGTACTCATCGTAGGTGTCCCCTCCAAGAACACCTAGGCATTAATGAAAACCCTTTTGTACCTATCAAAGGTGTCCCCTCCAAGAACACCCAGGCAGTAATGAAAATCCTTTGTACCCATCACATGTGTCCCCTCCAAGAACACCCGGGCATCATTGAAAATATCCATGTGTATGAAATTGTTGGCCCTGAAGACTCAACCAATCGTGTTCTAACATGTTATAATGTTCGTTACCGGAGATAGCTAGTCACCCGAACGGGGATTCTCAATCCCGAATAGATCTATTTCATAACATAAACGCTCACCCTCCGAGTGATTTACAGTTCATACACACCTAAAGCTAATAGTATCATAAAAGATATGTATGTGTTTACGTTCAAAAATTAAAACCAAGTATTGTATCTCCTCGCGTTTATATCATAATGCAGTAAGTAAACCAAACAGTTAATTACCATGTAACTGAGTTGTAAGGCATTCATGTAAACACGTATGAATTAGACCATGTAAAGAGTTTGCAAACAGATCTTGCACAAGGCATGCTCTCACCCCACAAAATAATATGTAAATCAAGTAAACATGTAGGCTATAAACTCACATTATCTTTAAAACATATCACATTGTTATAAGGTAACCGAGTAAGTATAAGAGTTTGTAGACAAGCATGTATCCCCCTCGCGGGTTTATAAAACATTCAAAAGATTGAAAAGCGAGGTTATGAACTCACATTGATGTTGTAGAACGATTGACAGATAGGCATCTGATATGCCCGACACAACGGAAGACGAAGCGGCTCGATCAAGAAGTTGCAGCTTAACTTAACTGCTAAGTCCCACTAGCCTAGGATAATGAATTTGGGTTTCCCGATGAATGGTTACGTCAACACGACACGTTGACAAAAGATTTAGATTTCAAGTTGTAATAGTTTTGTGGTTGATTAAATAAATGAATTGAAAAGTGAACGCAAAGTATGTAATATATTCCGTATATATTACATATAAAAAAATAAACCATTATATAACTCATACCGTGAATTATATAACAAATATAGACAATCCAAAGATTAATGTGACGTATATAATGCTTTGCAAGTATTATATAATAAGTGTGAGTAAATGATTAAACCAATTAGTTCGACCCGTTTTTGAAATCACCACTTAACTAAATAAAAGTTCTTATGTAAACGTAATCGTACGTTTTAAGACTTCCAATTAAATTAAACGATTTTTGTAAAGCTTTTACAATAATTATTATGTTATCTTCTAGCCGACAATTATAAAATATAAAATAATATTTTATAAATTCATATTTCGTTTCCTCGTCGAGTCGTGTCTAATATAGTTATCTCATTGTAAAAGTATAGTTTTCGTTCGTTTATCCGGTTATTGTTAATACAAATTATTATATTCTTTAAAAATATTATATAGTCACTTTTTATCAGTTTCTAAAATAATAGGAAACTTTAGTAAACATTACTACATATAAATAATTTATTTAAATTTTTGCATGACATTTTCCAATATTATAAAATCGTTTCCCTTTAGCAAAACTCAAAGTTTTCCCTATTCGTAAAACTTAGATGTTTTCCACTTTTCCAAATAAAACGTGTTGCAATATCCTCGTGTTTAAAATATATATCTATATTTTTATATATATCTAAACTAAACCAAAATAATAATTATCATATTTATTACGATTAGCCACCATTATATATATCGGTTTTAATTTGTATTAAAAACTTGATGTTATTTTTATTTGTATGGTATAAACCAATTCATCAACCCTTGTTGTCTTCTCTAAACCAAAAGCACACCTTGCGTGCTTAATGTTCAAACCAAACGCCACCTCCTTGGTGTAAATCTACCCAAACCAAACGCCCCTTTATCCCAAATCTGCCAAACCAAACGCCCCTTTATCCTAAATCTGCCAAACCAAACACGCCCCTTGCGTGTTTCTACTATACCAAACGCTCCTATGGTTTTTCTGTTAAACAAACTCAAAATGGTCCCCTTTGTGGTCCTTCTCTAAAACCCTAACGCACCCTTAATGCTAGTATGCCAACCAAACATCCCCTTATGTTTGTTTTCTTATGCCAAATGCACCCTATTTGCTGTTAATAACCCAAAACAAACACCCCTTATGGCTGTCATAAACCAAACAGCCCTCTTCGGCTGTTAAACCCACAACCAAACGCACCCTTATTGATTTATATCAAAACAAAATGCACCCTTTTGGTGTAACAATCAAACCAACGCATCACATTTGGTGGTAACAAAAAACCAAAACGAGCCTAGCTGCTGATAAACACAACGCACATTTTTGTGTGCGTGCAAAACCCTACCGAACGGACGGTTGGTTTGAGACCCAAACCTCCAACGCACCCGGTTGGTGTTTCTATCATAACCAAACACCCCTTAGTTTGCTGTAACAGCCAAAACGCACCCTTCAGTGTGCGTGACAGCCAAACCAAACACCACCCCCCCCCCCTTTGCTGCTGACCCGATTCCAAACGTACCCTTTCTGGTGAAAACCAAAAACAAACACCCCTAGCTGCTGTCACTATACCAAACGCACCCTAATGCACGCCAAACGCACCCTTTCAGGTTATAACCCAACTCGAACGCACCCCTTGTGGTGGTGTTGACTGCAAAACGCACCCTTGTGGTGGTGGCAGCCAACCAAAACGCACCCTCTTTGGCATGAAAATCAAACGCACCACTTTTGGTGGTTTAATACCACACTCACCCTTCGGTGTTTCTGTTAGAGGGTGGTGACGAGTTGGGGATGATGGTGGTGTTAATAGCGGCGGCGTGGTGAGGGTGACGGTGGGGTATACGTGGTTGTGTGGTCGTGGTGGTGATGGCGTGGCAGTGGTGGGGTGGTGGCAGTGCGTGGCGACGCGTAGTGGTGGGGATCGGGTAGATCCGTTGATGAGGAGCATTTTTGGTTTCGATCGGAAAAGTCCGCCGAAAAAGTTTTTCTGCGGCGGCGTGGTGGCCGACGATGGTGGCTGGCCGGAGGGGGAGGGGGGGCTGCCGGACATGGGAGAGAAAAGAGGGAGAGTGTGTGTTTATTTGTTATAAAAATGAAATGAAAAGATATAAAAGTTTTATTTATAATAAAACTTTAAAAATAACTGACAGTTAATATAGTTGAGAGGTTACTGATTAATAAAATATCTAATGTGTTTTTATAACTTCGGTTCGGAGACTCGTTTGAATAGTTTTCGGTCACGATTCAACGACGATAAACTTGCGCCATTGTTTTCCAAATAATTTTTCCAACAAAAATGAGTATTCATTTGATAGCATCTTATAAATATTTTTTTTATAACATTTATAAAGAAATATTTGTTATTCATTTGGAAAACCCGGTTATGTCTGGTCCGAAAGTAAAAATAAAAATAAATTTCTAACCCGTATATTTCGCGTTATCAACAAACGTTTTCGTATAACATGATGCTAATATATTAATATTTTTATTTAATTTAAGTGTTAATTAATTTAATTTTATTATGTTCTCGTTTCTAAATCTTGCGAGGGCATTTTCTCAGTCACTTTATGACTGTTTTCGGTTCGGTCAAACTGGAAAAAGTTGTCGGAATGCCGTTTTACTTAAAATTGCCTTTAGAGTCGAATTGTGAAAACATGATTTAGTGGTTCCGTTTTTGTATTCGTAAGTTTTAATTAATTTATATCTTTTCGCTTTCAAACCTTACTAATTAAAAATGACTTCAACTTGGGAAATATAATATAAATATGATTTTTTATTTGAAATATTGTTCCAACAATTTTAACCGGGCACGCGGTAATTATTTTTACGAGAAAATAAAAGACCAAATGTCAAAAAGTCAAGTCGACCCAAAAAAAATCAATGGGTAATAATCGTCATTCGAAATTCAAAATTCCGGATATTACAGTAGCTACCCCTTAGAAAATCTCGTCCCGGAGATTAAATTTGTGTTATTCCGATTGAGTGACCAACCGTAAACTACGATTTACTTATACAAGGCTCGGGAATATTTAATGACCATCACTTTAATAAATACACGGCTAACACTTCTCAATCTACCAAAATTTTTGGCTAGGTTTGTCCAGGATATTTAATCCATCAAGATGGGTATCTCAAAATATATCATTACAGATCTTGTGACTGGTATAACCGCGTTATAGAAAGAGTCTCATTATAGTGAAAACCTCAAGAAGAAGGTGTATTCGCGTGAGTATGTTTGTATAAGTTTCTATATGTCCGAGGACGGAGTCTCGTTTCTACTATCTATAAGATTCGATAATTCACATCAACGTGGCTTATAGATGTAAGTACTCAACTTACTTGGCAGTACTAATTAGTATCATGACTTAAATTGGTGTACTGTTTGTCTGCAATGAGTAATTCAACTGAATACTATATCGACATATGCTTATCTTGTTTGGGTCTCATCACTTAGTTGATAAAGTTTGTACAATCTGGGACCACTCCAGGACCCAACAACAGCAACCATAACGACAATAACTATGACAAATGGTGATGGGATGCAGAGGGTGAGGACCCTCCGAGAAACAATATCCCCAGAATAAAGTTCAATAAATGAGAGGAGCTCGCGGAAGAGCTTATGCGATAGACGGCGGATTATGGTACTCAGTCGTTAGTTCGATGAATCAGCTTCATTAGCTCAAGCGTGTAACAAGTCTGTTAATTCCATGAACAGTTTATGATCGCAAGGATTTGCGATCACAAAAGCAACAACTTAAGAATGAGATAAGGTCGTTCCAAATGAGGCTTTAAGATTTCTGCGGTGTGGCAAGACACTATTGTGCTTCCAAACCTTTTTAACGAATTCCGGTAGTTCATACACATCTCATATCGGATTCTATTAAGCCCACTCATTTATAATTCATTACTTACATAAAGGAGCGTCCTAATTTATGTAAGTAAGAAACGATAAACTTATGGTTCGGGGATTTACAATTTATTTATTTAACTGAAGAGGCGTCCCAATCCTTTCAAATAAATAAATCATAAATCATCCTACTTAATAATTCCCGATGCAATACGCGTACCCACATAACTTTCAATGTGATAGATGACATGACGATGCATGTGCTCTAATGGGTATGGGACGAGTGTTCAAAACTCGTCTTTGGAAGCTGGGAGTAAAAACTGCCAGGCGAGATCAATATAGAGTTCAAGATAGTTAATGAGTACCTTGGTTAGAGTAAACCAGGTAAAAGTCTCGATGAACCAGTCAACATAGCAATTATCATATAAATCTTCCTATTACAAGTCCCGCCTATACAAGACTTGTAATACTTAGATTTATACATAATCCCATGTAACCAAAATTTATAACGATCTTCGTGTAATACAATATAGTATAAAGCTATGAAGAAAATTAATGTCCTTAGAGACCATTGTTTAACTTACAATGTCTGAGAACGAAATGAGACCATTGTGCAACTCACAATGTCTAAGAAGCAAGATGAGACCATTGTATAACTCACAATGTCTGACGAGTAGAATGAGACCATTGTATAACTCACAATGTCTGACGAGTAGAATGAGACCATTGTGCAACCCACAATGTCTTAAAATATTCTGGTATTTATATAATAATTCTTATATAAATAAGCGTACGATATACGCGAAAGGAATGCAAGCATATATATATATATATATTATATATGTATGCCACGTAAGCACTTAATGCAGCACGTAACGTAAGCACATAAGCAAGTAGCGTGTATGCACTTTGAAAATGTTTGTTGTGATGCAATGTTTGTGAAAACGACTATAGTCTAGGGTAAAATATGCAACCTAGTTCTCTATAGCCAGTGCTCTGATACCAATCTGTAACACCCCCAAAAATATAACAACGCAGCGGAATACCACTTTGGGGAGTTACTTCATAATACGCAACACTAGATACAAGAGAACGACCTCTAGGTGTCGTTTGAAAAATAACATTTGTTGATTTAATAAAAATCTGAATTTAATATAACATTTGTCCCATAATTACATCACAATGAAAAGCTTGTATGTATAGACTCCAATGCACTTCAAGAAATCCGAGCATATAATTTACCTGAGAAAAACATGCTTAAAAAGGTCAACATAAAGTTGGTGAGTTCATAGGTTAGTTTAAGTATGAACGTAAGTTCCAATAAATGAATTTGTCCACTGTGTCATCACAGTACCCTGTAAAACGTTTAATGATCACTGTCTCCCTACAGTATCATAAAATGATTGTATGACCATTTAAATCCTTAAATGTCCTTCCAAAATGTATGTATGATTTTTAGAAATCAAACCATTGTAAAACCTGCATGACCGTTTCAAACCTTGTATGTTCCCTAAACTGCATGTATGAATGTCATAATTCAAAGAGTTGTAAAATATGCCTGACCATTTCAATCCCCAAATGGTCACAAAAACGTATGTATGAATGGACCACATTTGTTCAAAATATGCATGATAGTCAAATCCACCACAAAAATATTCCAAATATTTATGTTAAAATGTATAAGTGTAGGACCGCAAGATCTCCCCTGTGATAATGCATCAAATGCAAACATCACAAAAATGTAATTACGTTTCCTAAGCCCATGACACTGAAGCTTGACGTGTATGAATACCAAATTAATGGCCTACATTGCCCGTGGTGATGTCCTAACCCGAAACATCCTATGTTCGACATGGTATACGTTCGTTTGTCCAGTGATAGCTAATCACCCGAACGGGGATTGTCAATCCCAATAGATCTATTTATAACATTCGCGCTCACCCTCCAGGTGATTTACAGTTCATGGTAGTGGGCACAATTTGGGTTATCGCTACTTAGGCAAACACGTAATCATATCATGAAAATTAACCACTTGCGTCCAATTATAAAAACCCATGCATATATTTCTTACTCCAAAACGAGTTCATAAGTGTAACCAAGTATTGTATCTCCTCGCGAGATATATAAATGAGTATGTAAACCAAACAGGTAATCAATCATGTAAATGTATTTGTAAACATTCATGTAAACACGTATGTAATCGACCACGTAATTGAGTTTGCAAACAGATTTGCACAAGCATGTTCTCACCCCAAAAATATATGTAAAACAAGTAAAATGTGGGGCTATGAACTCACCTTGATGATGAAGAACGATTGACAGATAGGCATCTAATATGCACGATACGAACGGAAGACGAAGCGGCCTGACCGAGAAGATGCAGCTTAACTTAACGGCTAAGTCCCACTAGCCTAGGATAATGTGTTTGGGTTTCCCAATGAATTGTTATGTCAACGCGACGCGTTGATAAAGATTTAGATTTAACGTTGTAATGGTTTGGTGGTTAGTTAAATAAATAAATTGAAAATATACGCAAAGTGTGTAATATATATTCCTTATATATTACATATGAAAAATAACCCTTATATAATTCATACCGTGAATTATATCACCAGGACAATCAATCCAAAGATTTATAGAAAGTATATAATACCTTACATGTATTATATAATAAGTGTGAATAATTAATTAAACCAATTAGTTTGACACCAATTTAATTAATAAAAAGACTTTGAATAAAAGTTGATACATGGCTTAACGTTATGAATTTAACAACCGATGTTGGTAACCGTTTATAACCATTATAAAATATAAAATAATATTTTATAACTTATTTTACGTTTCTTCGACGGGTCGTATCTAAAACAGTTCGTCTTATTGTAAAAGTATAGTTTTCGTTCATTGGTCGAGTTATTGTACAGTTATATTTTAGTATATCTTTAAAATATAACTTAGTTCCTTTATCGGTTTATAAATAATAACAGTTTCAGTGAATCGTAAATATAGTACATTATATAAATTTCATCATGAATTCCTCGTTTATATAACGTTTTCCATTTTCGCAAAACTCGACGTTTTCTATATTCAATATATGTTGCAATTGTTAACGTGTTAATATTTCAAACACTCACGTTTTCTAGATATAATATATATGTATATTATTATATCTAAATTAAACAAATTAATAAATATTATATTTATTTAACCAATTAAAACCACCAATAAATATTTATCCGGTTTTGATATTTATTAAAACCTTA
>BQNB010116058.1:0-21434 GCA_026074375.1 Tanacetum coccineum
TTGGGTATAAGGTACTTAGAGATTTTCTTCTACACCGTTCTTCAATCAACAATAGTGCAAGATTAAGTAACAAATTTGGTGGATTTTACTTCAGTTTCAAGTTTGGAATATCTAATTTACTTCACCAAGTGATCACTACAATAGCCTACAGAATACGAGGTTGGTAAGTTAGCCAGAGAGTATAAAGGTTGAGATGTAATCACCACTTCTCACAGGTATTTTTATGCTATTCTAAGACAACGATACTTCAAAGTCTAAGCAAAATCTTCAAAGCTCTTCAATGACATTCATTCATAAGACCTTGATTATACCAAGTGTTCTTGATTCTTGCTTCAACTCCTCTACAGTTTGTGAAGTCAAGAGGGTAATGATTCTTTTGGATATCAAGATTTGTGCTTATGACAAGAACTTCTTGAGTATATGGACGTACACGACAATGATGCTTCCGAGAGTTCGAAACCATCATAGGGGAAAATGTGTACATTCGGGACTTTATTTACTTTGATGTTACCATGTCAACTTCTAGGGGGAAGATTGTTAGCCCTAAAAATGTGTACATTCGGGACTTTATTGACTTTGATGCTACCATGTTTTACTTAGAATGGTTTGTGAAGTATTCTGCAAATGTGAGAAGAACACTTGCTGATTTCTTGCATGCACCCCTGAACGAATATTCACCAAGCCCTAATGACAAGAAGCAGTGGTCGTTGGTGTGGTTTGACTTCTACAAAATTCCGTTGTGCACGTCAATGACAAGTAGAAGATTGTTCAAGCTACATCAAAGTTTCAGAATCTGCTTAAGATAGGGATGTTGGTTTGGGGGGAAGCTGATTCAGAAACTTCGCCAAAAAGGAGTCTATGAAGAAAGCTTTTCAAGACATGCTGCATGGATTGGGGGGAAGTTAATCCAACTCATGCATACTACAATGATTCCAGAACAAGTAAAGACAATGAAGATCCAAGCTGTAGTACAAGGTTCAAGACCAGAAGAACTCAGAAGACATCTTCAGCTTTGGAAGCGCTTTTGAAGACTTTATATGCGTTGTTATTGTACTTGTTAGGAATATTGTAAGTAATTCCGTATGTCCACATATTGGGGGAAGATTGTTAGCCCTAAAATATGTTGACTAATCCGGAATTACATTTATCATTTATAGTCGTGTCGGGTTAGTTTAGTTAGTCATGATCGGGACTATAAATACCCCCTCCATACTTCCATGGAGGGGTGAAGCTCACTTTGGTAAAGTGTGAAAGTGTGTGCTTTCTCTCTACAAAAACACACATCTTCCACCCTTTTCCTTTTCTCTCTAATTCAATGGCTACTTTTCTTTTCCATTTTACCAAGCCTCCGGATCCGTTGTTCTAAGGGTGAATCTAATGTTAACAGGTATACATCACCAATCTCATGTGTCTGTGATGACGAACCAACTATATGGGTTTCTGAGCGGCGGTTGTATTTTTCATGTATCCAAGCTAACTTAGCATTCATTTGTTTTTGAACCAAAGCTTGGATTTCATCGTCGCTATGTGGTATCGAACAAACCATTTAAAAACGATAATGAAAGTGTATAAAATATATGTGTTTTGTGATTAAAAATAGTATAAAAAGTGAGATTTTATAGTGAATGGGGGATTGTTTATTTTTTTTAAATAAAAATATAAAAGAAAGAGTTAATTTTTTTATATGAAATCTTCCTCCAATTGTAAGGTCGTGCAGAAGACCCTAACTTTGCAAAGGTTGGGGTGACCAGGTCTTGCTTCGGTCGGCGTAGTAGGATGACCAGGTCCCTTTTATTGCTACATGGGACGACCGACCTCAAAAGGTCGTCCCATTACATTTAGTAGTATAGAATATAGATTTGATACCAAAAAGATGTTACAGATTAATTGATGTGCTTATGATATTCATTGAGATCAAATTAGTTGTATTATAGGGTTTCTCAACACTTCTATACTATTTTGTTTGCTGATCATCATAGTTGTAGTTCTTTTATTCTCTTATCTTTTAATATGTCTTATTGTTTGATATATAATTGTGCTTCCTCTATCTTGAACATGCTTGGCTAGATCTTTTAAGTGTTTGTTTATGATTGTATGTGAATTGGTATATAGATCTTAACTTTGTTGCCTCATGTTGATGTGTCGTTGCATGTTTAGTCCCTTATCGTGGGAAGGTGAGATCTTGGGAGACATGATTGCGTAGAAAGGATTCCACCGGTAATAGTCTTCATACTACCTTACTCGTGTGTGGATGATCCCCTTTCGGTATTAATACAAACGCGTTTATCTAGACTAGGGGCCTTGTAATAGTCGTCATACTACCTTACTTGTGTGTTGCTCTAGTTAGTTATTTCGTAGACGGCGTTTTCGTGTAATTCGCCATGCATTAGAATAATACCTACATATACATCACAAGTATGACAAGGCAATAGAGTTAGGAGAAGCTACCAAGGATCATACATGATTAAGTAAACACTATTCTCTCATCATACGAATTCCTCTAATATTAGTTTAATTTAGTTTTAATTAACAGTTTAAAACAAACCACCTTTACAACCCGAAATTTTAATTGCTTTCATAAAAGACAAAATTACAAAAATAATCTTCTCTCAACCTATAGTTCTTAGCTACATTCAATTAGGACATTTACTGACGCCTATTCCCCTGGAGAACGATAACAACCCCCGTGTCTTGCCTATACTACACTACAACGTTAGGTACCCTGCCTAGGGAGTTGTAAAACTTCTTGTTGAAGTCCTACGACGACCGCATCAATGAACGAATGGGGTCTTGCATCTCTTGCATATTCCCAAGAGACTGAGGGACCATATCATACCGATCTTCCCACTCCCGACGATATTCGTCGATTTCTTCAATTGAACCGTGTCGAGTTATGTAACATTTCTCATTTTCAGGTCATTTCCCGACTCAATTATTACCATTATTTATTTTTAGAGTTTTACGCGTTCGTTTTTAATTATTATCCAATAGTTAAATCGCGTAAACTAAAAATCAACGTTCAAACGTAACGGACATCCAATACAACTGTTAAAGTGTACGGAAAGAATGTGTTATATAATTATTATGAGAATAATTATTAACTTTTTATATTTTATTTTTGTTGGTTACGTAAAACGTTTACGTTTTGCAATAATATGCATTTAGGCATACCCGGAAATACCTATACCTATCTATACTCAAACAAATACCCACTATATTACCCAATACCCAAAATAAATTCATTTTCTCACTTCTTAACCACTTAGGGCCCGGATACTAAGCATACTCCTAGATTAATTCAAAAATCACTAGTTCTTTTTCCTTAAAATAACTTAGCATTAAGTACCTCACAAGGGCACTTGTTTATATAGTTTGTCTTATCTTTGTACCCTTTCCTACTATCTGAGAGCGGCCATAGTACATGCTAAGGAGGAGAACACTTACAATTTGTACCCTAAACCATTACTAGCCCAAGGTTTTGTTTAAGGTTGTTTCTCTCATTTCTAGTATCTATAAAAGGAAGGTCCCATATTTATTCATCACATATTCATTCACTAGCTAGATTTCACAAGCAAACTCTCTCTACTCAACCATAAGCCCACGGCTCACTTGTAGAAAATAGGGTTTTCATATAAGATTTCATTCTAAAGTGTTCCAAGTGTTCAAGTGTTGTTACTAAGTATATCTAAGATCATTCAAGAGCATTGGAAGCTCGGTTGGTTTGTGTAAGGGTTTATACAAGTGTTGAAGCTAGGGTTCTTTGGAAAAGTTAGGGTTTTCTTGGAAGGTTTTGAATTAGGGTTTTGGTATTTAAGGCTTTGATTCTTGACCACCACTCATCATCTCTCTAATCTAAGGTTATCTAAACCCCAATCTTTGTAATACTTTCATTTCATGAATTATATAATTATGTGTAGTTAAATCATCACCTAGGAAACTTTACAAGTTTATAAAATGGATTTTTATAGCTTAACAAGGTTCGAACTATATATGTACATATGGTTATGAGGTTAAAACTCATGTTACAATGAAGAAACACTCATTACACAAGTATTAGTTAATTTATAAAAGTGTATATAAATTAATTATGAGAAGTTTATTTATTTAGATTATAAATGAGAAGACTTGTGATTCTTGGACAAATAATTGAACTCATATGTTAGAGGACTATAAATATATACAAGATGGTATATCACACATATTAGAGGACTTGTAAAAAAAGTAGTTGATATTAAAAAGTGTGAAAAACTAATTTTATAAAAGGTTTACAACAAGATCAAAACTTTCTGTTTAAATTCGAACTCCAACAGTAAGGTTTTATGTTTTTAGTAAATAGTACATCTCATAACGATCGTAAGCATATAAGAAACTTGAAAATCCGATAAATAACGAAGGAGTTATGATTTTTACGAGATAATGTGGATAAAAGTGTTTTTATAAAACTAAGTTTATAAAAACTATATAAATTCGAACTTGAACAGAATGTTTTGTATTTTTCCTTAAAAGTACATATTTTTGTGATTTCAAAAATATAAGAAACTTGGAAAACAAATGGGTAATGAACTAGTTATGGATTTTACATGTTTTAAGTAATTTAATATGTAAAAGTAACTTTATTAAAGTAATTTTATAAAAACTTTAAGATTTCGAATCTGAGATAAATGTAAGCTTATTTTTCTGATAAAGTACAACTAATGAGGATTTCAAAACTATAAGGTACATTAAAAACGGATTGAAAATGAAGGAGATACGCTATTTACGAGATTACGATAAAAAGTAAATTTATAAAAGTAATTTTATAAAAACTTGCTACTGTTCATAACAGTGGGCTGTTGAGAAATATTTTTCTTGGATATTTAGTTTTTAATCACGAAGAGTGTACATTAAGGAAACACTAAAAATACCGATAAAACGATATGAGATACACAATTAAAATACAATTTCAATAATTAAGTTATAAAAAGTATTTTTATAAACTTTTCACTTACTGTTAATCTTGTTCATAACAGTACTTAAACCATATTTTTTAATAATTTAAAATTTGATTAGACTTTTCAAATATACGAATCGCATTACATTTAAAGAACGTTTAAAAACGGAGATTAGAACGAGAAAATATGACGTCTATTACTAAAAAGTAATTTTTATATATGAATCTACCTTATAAATATTAATTTTCTCAAAACAATTAAATTACTTCTTATATAATGAAAATTATATAAATTAATACATCTAACCGTAGTGTTTTTGGTAAACTACAAATTGTTAGATCAAGTAGATCATTCTTACAATTGAAAAAATTACACAGGTCATTTGTTTTACAGTACAAATTAAATTGTGATTTGATAATTAGACCAAACACTTTAGGTGGTGATGTAACTATATAGAGTTATATGTGGTATTAGTTATTCAAAGTACTTAGTACTCATACGACCTATATTTAATTAGGTTGCATTCGGTCTTATCCGTGACGTTCTCATTCGCTTGATTCATATACTCCAGTTTATTCACTAAGGTGAGTTCATAGCCCCACATTTTACATTTATAATGATTTACAAGTTTTGGGGTGAGAAACATATGCATTGTTTTACGATTGGACGCAAGTGTACATTTTAACATGATTACGTATTTGCCTATGTAGCGATAACCCATCTGAACCCATTATTATGAACTGTCAATTACTTGTTGTGAGCGCGAATGTTATAAATAGATCTATTTAGAATTGACATTCCCATCCGGGTGAGTAGCTCTCACTGGTGTCACGGAGTGAACCAACGGATGTATACCATGTCAGATTTGTGATGTTACGGGTTGAACATCATCACAGGCAATGTGGCAATATTTATATTGCATTCATACATTGTCGAGCATTCAGTGTCTCATGAACTAAATACATTTTGTGATGGGTGTACAAGTTGCATAATCATGGGAAAATCTTGCGGTCCTACATTATATTTACACCTAAAACTATGAATTCACCAACTTTTGTTGACGTTTTAAAGCATGTTTTCTCAGGTTCTATGAGGTAAAAGAGCAAACAAATACACTTTGGTGTCCAATCATTTTGGAATCATTTGCATAAGATTTTGAGGCTCTACATTTGGGATATGTTGTTATGATCTAAAAAACTTTACTTTTTTCCAAGGGTAAACAAGTTTAAGATGTTGAGCTTTTTGTAAAACAATTATTTATATCCAATGTATTATTTTCAAAGGTCATTTTTGATGGTCGTTTCATATCTGTGCTGTTATCTATGAAGTATCGCTCCCGGGACATATTATTACGTGCGAACCTATTGGTGGTGTTAAGTTAAACCGACCATCAAAAGCCAAAAAAATCACTCTAAATCTAATCAAATTCTTACAAATAATTAAGACAAGACCATGAAGCATGGGAAAGAAAAATCATAACGTGAGAATGTGTTCGACAGGAGGGCACGGGACTATCTTTCGGTTATAGTCTTGCTCACATGTTGTATTGTATTGATTTTTTCTTATTTCGTTGCCAAAGAACAATATAATCTTACTTATTTCTTTGTCAAACGAATCGAATGTGCTCGGGCTACTTCAACTACAAATCTTCCTTACGGCCATGTTTCTGAACTCGTCTCTATCGAAAGTCATGGAAAATTTCACCTCATTTGATAATGGCATTTACAATGTATTTGATTGAGTCATGCGTCCACTCACTCTAAAACAAACCGAAAAACCCTGAAGTGATCGTGAAAAAGCCCGTCACTCCGTCTCATCAACATCCTCCCATCATAACTACAGATCTTCATCTCACCAAGGAGATGATGATGAGGATGATGGTGCTTCTCGTGCTAGTACCCCATCTCCTACCACATATCTAAGCTCTCTTCAACCACTTAATTACCAATGATACGACATTCCCACTTCTTCTCAACAAGATGACGATCTTCTCTTCGAGCGACAAAATGCCTTGCTCAATCAATCTCAACAAATGCATGAAGAAGTTAGAGGAGGTTTCAAGTCGTTCGGAAAAGCACTAAAAGAAGTTTTTAGCAAGAAGAAGAAATGATGATGGTTGGCTATTAAGATTAGCTTGTTTGTTTAAGACTTGGTTATGTGAACTTAGTTTATATTCTATGTTTACTTATTTGTGTGATGATAATCCGACTTAGTCGAAAGAATTTGAACGTGTTTAACTTGCTTAGAATCTCTAATCATGATGTATTATTAGTATGCTCCGTATATTTTTGCATCTTTGTCTTATATATCTCTACTAGTTACATGCATATATAATATATTTTTTCATGCATATATATGTTTACATAGGACTTGCTGCAAATTGATCACCAAAACAAAACTTTTCTTACAAAATTTTTAGCAAAAATAAAATTTTTGGTCGTCTGAAAAGTAATAGATGAACGGCCCCCTTAGCTCATAAGGGCGGTCCCCTTATCAATAAGGGGGCCGGCACTATAAATAAGGGGGCCGGCCATCCAGTTCATTGGATTTACTGTTTCTTTTTTGCTTTTTGACTCTCTTTTATCTAGCCTCAGCTACCCCTTTACCCACGGAAAAATCAAACACATTTTGGAAATTCTTGAACACTATTCAAATCCATTCCATTTCGCAAACTATTATCTTCTAATAAAATCCCTTCTAAATGTTTACCTCCACTTCATCATCTTCTTCTTCATTATCAACACCATAAACCTCTATTTGGGCATCCACTAATGCTTCCATTTATAAGTTCTAAAAGACTAAAATCAACATAATACACCAAAACAACTATTCCTATTGATTCATTAATGATCACCAATACTCCTTTTCTAAATTACCAAAGCTCTTATCACCAAGTGCCTAATTGCACCCTCAAAAAAACTCCATCCACCATAGCCACTTCTTTCATCACACCCATTGATCACAAACCACCAACATCATCCACCTCACCATCAACCCATGACTACTTGAACTCATCAATGTCTCTTCCTCAAAAAGTACCTCCACCACCACCAACTCAAAAAAGTGGATTAATGGACATCACTCTCACCCTTTCACCAATTACTCCACTTGATGTTCAATTTAATACTCTATCACCTCCCTCACCTCTCTTTGGTCATCCCATTCCGTGGAACCTTCTTGAAGCATTGGTGATTTCATACCTATGTTGCATTCACACGAACCTCATTCTTTTGGCTTGAGAGATGAAATTCAATACATGTTTTCTTACATTGAACACATGCTTTCACAACCACCGCCACCAAGTTCGCCACCACCACCATTACTTTCTCTAAACTAAACATAATCTATGTTTAGTCACTCATGTTTTTAATAATTGTCAACCAAACCTTTTGCAAGCAAGTCCTATGGAATTCTAGGAATATTAGAAGCTTTGTAGTTTACTTTTATGTATGTTGTATTAGTATGCTTCAAGCATATTATTTCAATTTGATGTATGCATGATTGTGTCTTATACACAATCTTTATATTTAATGAATGGTTCTTAATATTATGTTTTGCACTTGCTTGTCTTTAAATCTTTAGTTGGTTGAATGACTCATATCTATAAATGATGAGTCTAGTTGACATATATATTTGTGTTTATTGGTTTACACAAATTCCTTGATACTTGTCAAACATTATCAACATGCTCTAGTATTTTTCTTCTCTATTTGCTATATGTTAGAATATGGTTGTCTTGTTCTTCTAACTTGTTTTTGTAGCAAAGTTACCATAGCTCGATTCCTTGGTGCCCTCGAACGAGGGGGAGCACACATCAAGGGGGGGGTCGGGGCGGGGGGCGTTTATTCTGTCGATTCTAACAGAGTAATCCTCGATTGAAGCTTTTTGATTCTACAAAAAGGGGAAGAAATAGAAATAAAACTCACTAAATACTTGTTTAAAACTTATTTTACATTTAATGAGTTTATATTTTGTAAACATCAAAAAAGGGGAGATTGTTGATAGAATTAATGCATAAAAACGTTATTAATATTTTTAGATCTCACCTTCGTTTTGTTAATCACAAACTGTAAAACAGCTCAATGGTAAAATAAAAAACGTAAACAAGTAATTAGTAGTAAATTTTCATTTCGAAAAATTTAATTAATATTTTTCGACCTCTCTACGTTTTGATAATCACTAAATGTAAAAACGATAAATGTAAAATTAAAACTAAACAAGTAATTAGTAGTAAATTTTCATTTCAAAAATTTAATCACTTAAAGGTATGAATAAATAAATGCTTAATACATTTTATGACCAAAGAAATTTTTATTCAACCTCACATTTTTTATAAGATGTTACAAACATTTTTATAACTTTTACAAAACATTTTTTACCTTTAAAAGAAATGTTTTATTCAAAATAAACATTTTGAGTTCAAATTTTATACCTACAAAATGACTAGAAATGTTTCAAAAAACACCTCCCCTGGAAAAGACAAAAAAGAGAGCGTCTTGGCCTGGGCAGCCCCCTTAAATATAAGGGCGCCCCCCTTAGTAATAAGGGGCCGGCACATGTGCTAAGGGGGGCCGGCCAGACAAATAGCTCCCAGTTTTGCCTATAAATACTAGACTATTCCCCACTGATTTTCTCACCTTTTGCAATTATTCTTTTCTGTCTAAAATCAGTTTATACCTCACCTACAATTCTTTGATCATTTAATCTTAAGCATTTGTTTCTAAGTGATTCAAGCTTAATTCCTCAAGTGCAAGAGAAGAATACTTCTTATCATCAAGTCAAGAAGTATTTTAGTTTAGTTTGTGTTCTCGTAACGTTGTTACGATTTTGTCATATCTTGTAAATCATATGTGTATATTGTATTGTCGTGTGTAATAGTTAGATCGAGGTGATCATAGAAAGTATAGTTAGATCGTGGTGATCATAGAAAGAAGAGTTAGATCGGTGTGATCGTGTTAGTGTCTAGGTGAAGTGAAGTGAAGTAGTGCGGTTAGTATTTTAGTCCTCAAAATACAAAAGGTGAGATAGATTGGTTCTAGCTAGGATTAGAACTCGACATTTGGCTTAGTGTCGGAAATCGGTGTAAGCTTAGTTGTGTATGGTTTTCTCCGCCTAAAGGAAGTTTGTTGACATAGTGAAGAGAACTCTCGAGTTTGGTGCTCGGGGAGTGGAGTAAGGCGAAGAGGTGCTTCGTTACCAAACCACTATAAATCCTTGTGTTGTGGTTTGATCTTTCTAACTCTTATCTCTTGTCTTGCATATTTATTTATCATTTATTTACTTAGTTGTATTGTTCATATTGTGCACATATTGAGATCACATAAAGTCGAATCTAAGTTTTTATAAACAAAAGTTACGTTAAATTAAAAAGCGGTAAACTATTCAACCCCCCTTCTAGTTTTCCACAATTGGTATCAGAAGCCACGTCAAACAAGATTTTTAAAATAAATTGTATTTTAAAACTTGAATCGATCTATGGAATCGAAAAAATATTTAGAAGGGCAATCTATGCAAATACCACCACTATTTGAAAGTGATGGATTTATTTATTGGAAAAATAGATTCGAAACTTATGTGAAATCAAAAGATCTAGATCTGTGGCATATTATTACCTATGGTGATTTTCCTCCCGTTAAAATAATCCCGAAACTAAAAAAGATGAAATTGTACCATTTGATAAACAAAGCGACGATCTTAAAAAGATACTTGCTAAAAATAATAGCTAAAATGGTAATTTATAATGCTTTACCACGTAAAGAATATGAAAGAATTTTTATGTGTAAAACCGCATAAGAAATTTGAGATACTTTATTAATCACTCACCAAGGTAATAATCAAGTCAAAGATAATAAATTAGATCTTCTTGTTCAACAATATGAACAATTTACGATTTCGGGAGAGGAATTGATAGATAATGGATTTGCTAGATTTAACACTATTATTACTAGTCTAAAAGCACTTGATGAAGGTTTTTCTATCAAGAATTATGTTAGGAAATTTCTTAGGGCACTTCATCCGAAATGGCGTGCAAAGGTTACGGCTATTGAAGAGTCGAAAGATTTAACATCACTGTCGCTTGATGAACTTATTGGAAACTTGAAAGTTTATGAAGTTATAATAAAGAAAGATTCTGAAATAGTTAAAGGCAAAAGAGAACAAAATAGATCTCTTGCCTTAAAGGCTAAAAAGAAATCTAGTGATGAAGATAGTTCGACCTCCGATAGTGAAGACGAAGAATATGCCATGGCCGTGAGAGACTTCAAGAAATTTTTCAAAAGATAAGGAAGAGTTGTAAGACAACCACAAGATGAAAGAAAGTCATCCCAAAGAAATAAAGATGACAAGAACGACAAAAGCGAAAGAAAATGCTTTAAATGTGAAGATCCAAATCATCTCATCGGAGAATGCCCAAAACTATCAAGAAACTATAATCAAAGAGCCTTTGTTGGAGGATAATGGAGTGATAGCGACGAAGAGGGATAAGAAAAGACTAAGGACGAAAAACGTCTTATGGCTAAAGCATCCAATGAGATATTTTCCGAAACCAAATTCTTTAGTGATGACCTATCATCGTTAGATAAAAAAGACTTAGATAGTGAATATAATCGATTATGCAAAGTAGGTCTAAAAGTCATGGCTAAAAATAAATCACAAAAACTAATTAAAAATCAGTTAGAAAATGAAGTACTCGAACTAAAAAATAAACTATCTAAATTAGAAAAAGGTAAAGAAGCTAATGGAGAATGTAAAATATGTCAAGACCTTAAGTTAGAAAATGATAAGCTTAAGGAAGAAATTTTTAATCTTAATCAATTTAATAATAGTAGTCACTCGCTTAAGAAAATATTAAGTTTTCAAAAACCATCCGGAGACAAATCCGGTCTAGGATTTAATTCGACCGGAGTATCAACAAGTGAGACTAAACAAGTAAATTTTGTAAAATCACAAGAGCTTGAACCTAAGCCTATTAGAGAAAAATTAGTAGAATCAAATTCGAGTCCAAGACCTAAATATATACTTTTAAACAATACTAAAATTCCCATTGCAAGCGACAATGAAGTAAAAAGTTTTTATAAACCTTCCTTAAAACCCGGAGTCGGATTTACCAAACCCAAAACTAGATCTAAAACTCCTCCTCTAAAAAGAACTAATAATTCTCAACATCGGTCAAAAACACCACAACCAAAGAGAGATCAAGGTAGAAAAAATGATTCTAACATAAATCATTCAATGTGGAATTATTCACAACAACCAAGCTTTACTCCATGGGGAATGTGTTCAACGTATATGTATCCAAATCAAATGCAACCTATGCAAAATATGTTCGGCACTAACAATTTCGGACCCATGAGACATTAGGGACCAAATGGTTGAATTGTTACAACATTTAGGTTGATTTATTTATGAACATTCTTTGGTATCCGACGAGTGGATTGAAGATTATACATTCTCAAATTCTATGATGGGGTTACCAAAAGATTGTACCTTCAAAGTTTTTTCACTTGAAGATGTTGAAGAAAACACTTTATAGGCAAAGGTATGTCTTCTTTTCCATTCATTTAGAATGTAGATTACGTGCTAATTGTTAAATAATTATGTGTCAACATGCTACAAGTAATATTTGTTATAGATAATAGAATATATATTAAGCTTGAGAAAATAGTGTAGTAACTAGAAATGCCATTTGAATAGTTATCTAGAATTAAGTAAAAAGCATGAAATTATTCATGACGTAGTTGAATTAGGATTCTCTACGTACCTCTATAAAATGAAAATCTTCTATGTCCACTTGTAGTGAACTCACGTAGATGAAGAAAAGTGGGTTAGTGGGTAATAATTAACATAGAAGTATGATTAGTTTTACATCATACTCAAGCGCCGGAAAGGCATGACATCAAAACACTATTGATGAAACAAACTCTCCTCTACTACGACATCCGCCTCGACTACATGTCTACAATGAACAACGTCTATCGAAATTGTCTTATCGATCTTTGACTCAATTTTCTTTTATTATCGTCACGTATTAATCATCTCTCTCCATGCAAACACTCTATATCGTGACAATTAATTATTTCATCTGAAGTAATTAATTTATTCAATTAATAAGAAGTTTATTGAAAACGTTTCTAAATCTTCGTTAAATCTTCTCTCGGCTTGACAACTTGATTATCTCATCCGAAATAATCAAAGTATTTTTAATTAGCGAAAAGTTAATTAAAATGTTAATCAAATTTCGTCAATCATCTCTAAACCTATTCTCGGTCTAAAATTCTTGACAAGCCTAAATATTTCATCGGAAATTATTTAAGTTCATTTAATTAAACGAAAAGTTGATTAAATGTGTCAAGTATTTTATTTTTATCTTCGACGTTATTTTTCGACAACTAGATTATCTTAAATAATATTATTAGTAGCTCTCGACGTAGTTTGATAATTGTATATTGACAAAACTAGTCAAAATCAAAAAACCAAGAAAAATTTGGTCGTCAGATAGGCGCCCCCCTTATCTCTTAGGGGACCGGCCGTATTAAAAGGGGCGGGCCCTTTATCACTAAGGGGGCCGGCCACTTTATTTCGCCAAACAGCCTTCTCTTCTGCAAAATCCATTACCAAACACATCATTTCATCTTTCCCTCTTCCCCTGCTAATGTAGTGACGAACACACACACACCAAAACTTCAAAATCCAACCTCCAAACTCAAAATCAATCCAACTTCGCAAGAGGCAAACACCAACAACGTGATTAACAACATCTATTGTAAGATTTTCCTTACTTTTCTCCTTCGATTTCATCCAATTTTGCTCTTAATCAAAATTGGGTATTTTTCATATTTTTTTGATTAGGTCTAGGTAATTCATAACTATAATGATTCCCGTAGTAATAAGAATTCGAAACTCTAGATAGGACTGAATCACTACAAAAAATTGGTCAAAATTTTCATAAGAATATATATACATTTTTAATTTTTTTTTTAAATTTCAAAACAAAAACTTATACATTGTTGATTCAAGCCAAAAACACGTTAAAATGATCATATATTGATTATCGAAACATACATATTTAAATATATATTTTTCGACATCATTGGTCAAGGTTTTCAAAAATAAAGGGGTGTTTGGTTCATTTCCTAGGATCATAGTCTAGAGTTGAAATGACCATCACTACATTTTTTTCACGTGTATAGACACATAACAAACGCGTATTAGTCATCAAGATATATAATTCATATATATATTGATATATTAAATAAAATCTCTAAAATAAGGGAGCGTTTGGTTTATCGTTTTAAATTGTAGTTTTGAGTCAAAATAAGCATTAGTTCACTTTTAATAAGTCACATGTAATGAACTCATTTATTCGGCAAAATATACAACTTAATGTATATCTTTCGACGCTCTTAGTCAAGTCTTTCGTTAATAAAAGAGCGTTTGGATCATTTCCTAGAATTTTAATCAAAGGTTGAAATAATCCCCCACTCCACTTAATTAAATCAAAATACTTGACGAGATTAAACTAGGTGTCGAAGTATATAACTCAATATATATTTTTTGATACTCTAGATTGAGTCAAAATTAAACTAGGGAACGTTTGGATCACTTCTTAGGTTTTTATTTTTAGAGTCGAAGTAATTTTTGTTCCACATATGTTGTTTGTAAAACGTCATTTTTTATACATTTTTTTGTAGTAATATTCTATTTTGTTGTTGTCTTGTTTAGGTGATAAACATGCCTCAAGCAATTATTAGTGATACCTCCCATACCAAATCATATATCCCTAAAGTATCCAAAATACCCGGTTTCTCTCCCGTCCTTGCTCAATTCTATAAACCCATCGAAAACCGTTGCATTCACGAGGGTCGAGTCGTGGATCAACTCTATTACAAATCTAACGGCATTGAGCGATTGGTCATCAACGTTCGCTTTAATTGTCTTTTCGAGATCAATGAACCAATCGTTCCTCGATTCATTCAAGACTTTTATAGTCAAGTCAAAGTCCAAACCGATGAGTAAGGTTATCTTCTAATCTCATTCATGATTCAACATGAATTCATCACTCTCTCACTCTCTCAATTCTGTCAAATTCTTAGAATTCCATATAATGGTCAAGCCGTCTTCACAAACGAATAGGATCTTGTATCTCTTGCATACTTTTTTTGGGTAAAGGGGACAACAACCCCGGTAAATTATATTACACCAAAAAAGTCAATGAAGTACAATGGAATGTGACCGAGTGCCACATTAACCTCATGCTAACCAGCTTGAACAGCCCCTACTCATATGACATGCCATATGAGATCTAACTACCATTACATACCCAATTACACCAATAGGAAAGAACCATCTAATAGTACATAAGCAGAAAAACATGGTTACTTTAACATAGACACATGTAACTCCCAAAGACGCGAAAACAGAACCGCATCCTTAGACTTCTTGAAACGACAAGAAAGAAGCTTCAAACGAACGGAGGACATAATACAATCCACCACTTCCTGAACTGATCTCTTCGAGTGCTTGAACAGCCGAAAATTACGCTCTTGCCACACAAAATAAGCAGCAGCCGCAAGAGTAAGCTTCCCAATACAGCTCTTAAAGGACTTCCGCTTTGCAATAGGCATAAGGATTGAAACAATGGAGTCAAGAGAAGAACCTGAACCCATAAGACCTGCGAATTGCTTAATACGACTCCAAATCTGAAAAGAGAAGGAGCAATCAAAAAATAAGTGCTCGTGAGAGTCCGGTTGTGTCTCACAAAGGGGACACACATTCATGAGACCAGCAGCAACATCCCAAGAGCTCAAAGTGTCTTGCGTTTTCAATCTTTTCTTCATAATAAGCCACATATTAACAGCATGCCTAGGAATGCAAGATGAAAACCACACCAAATCATACCACGGCACCTCAATATCTCTAGGCCGAATAGTGTCCCACACACGCTGAACCGAGAACGGAGTATAAGAACCATCACTTTTGCGCCATTCCAACACATCAGATTTAGCATCATTAAGAACCGGAACCGGAATAGAGTTTAAAATAGGATATTTTACCAGCCAATCATTCGGCCAACTCCACAAACCTCCATGAATGCACTCACGAACCTTCGATGCAAGGCTAAAACCAGCCCTAGCAATGTCACGAGCAGAAATGATGTTATACAAAGGGCTAGAATTACACCACATATCGAACCACATAGAAACCTTAGAGCCGTTACCAATAGATGACCAAATGAAATCCCGGATCATCGGGTGAAGCTTTAGAATTTTTCTCTAACCCCAAGACATTTTGCCTCTATAAGGAATTTCTCAAAAACTTCGATTCCTAAACAAGTAAATTTTGTTAAATCACCAGAGGTTGAGTCTAAAGAAAAAGTAGTAGAATCAAACTTAAGCCCAAAACCAAAATTTATGCTTATATATAATACTAAAATATCCATTGCAAGCGAAGACGAAGTAAAACGTTTTTATAAACCTTCTTTAAAACCCGGAGTTAGATTTGTTAAGCCTAAAACGAGATCTAAGACTACTCCTCCAAAAAGAACTAATAACTCTCACCCTCGGTCTAAAATACCACAACTTGGGAGAGATCAAGTTAGACAAAATTATCCTAATAATTATAATTCAATGTGGAATTATTCACAACAACCAAACTTCTCTCCGTGGGGAATATGTACACCTTATATGTATCCGAATCAAATGCAACATATGCAAAATATGTTCGGGACTAACAATTTTGGACCCATGAGACATTGGGGACCAAGTTGTTGAGTCGTTACAACATTCAAGTGGAGTTGTTCATTAACACTTCTTGGAATCCGACGAGTGAATACATTCTTAAATCTTTTGACGGGTTTTCCAAATGTTTTCTCCTTTAAAGCTTTCTTACTTGAAGATGTTGAAGTAAACACATTGTAGCAAAGGTATGTCTCCTTTCCAAACTTCTTAGAATTTAGATTATGTGTTAAATGTTAAATGACTATATAATATTATGCTACATGAGGTATATGCTAAACAAATAAGTTATAATTAGTAGAATATAATGGAAATAGTGTAGTCACTAGAAATGTCATTTGTTAGCTTTCAAGAATTAAGAGATTTTGTTCATTATGAACTCGTCTCTCACGTAGTTGAATTAGAATTCTCTACATACATCTATAAAATGGAAATCTTCTATGTCCACTAGTAGCG
This sequence comes from Tanacetum coccineum, assembly GCA_026074375.1. NCBI lineage: Eukaryota > Viridiplantae > Streptophyta > Magnoliopsida > Asterales > Asteraceae > Tanacetum > Tanacetum coccineum. Next base: position 17,120 of record BQNB010116058.1, read on the forward strand.
AACTCACGTATATGAAGAAAAGTGAGTTAGTGGGTAATCATTAACATAGAAGTAGGATTAGTTTTTCATCTTACGCCGAAAAGGCATGACATCAAAAATCACAAGAAGAAACCAACTTCCATTCGACTACGACGTCCGCATCATCTACACGTCTACAATAAACTACGTCTATCAAAATCCTCTCATGAAGCGTTAACTTATAATTTCAATCATTCTATCGTCATATATTTATCATCTCTTAAAAATTTCAAATTGTGTTAATTATTTATGTCATCCAAGATAATTAATTTACTCAATTGACAAGAAGTTAATTGAAAACGTCACTAAATCCTTGTTAAATCCTCTCTCGGCTTGACAACTTCATTATTTCGTCTGAAGTAATCAAAGTATTTTTAATTAACGAAAGGTTAATTAAAATGTCAATTATATTTCGTCAATCATTTCTAAACCATCTCTCGATCCAAAAATCTTGACAACTTAATTATTTCATTGGAAATTATTTAAATTTACTTAACTTGACAAAAAGTTAATTAAAAATGTCAAGTATTTTTCTCTCGTCTTCAACCTCATTCCTTCGACGACTAGAGTATATAAAATAATATTGCTAGTACCTCCCGACGTATTTTGATAATTGTATATTTATAAAACTAGTCAAAATCAAAAAAACAATTTTTTTTCTCAGATAGGCGGCCCCCTTAAAATTAAGGGGACCAGCCGTGTTAAAGTGGGCGGGCCCCTTAATAATTAAGGGGACCGACCTATTAAAATCGCCAAACAGCCTACTTCTTTTGCAAAACACAATACCAAACACCCATTTTCATCTTTCCCTCTCTCTCTCTGCTACTGTGTGACGAACACACACACTCCAAAACCACAAAATCAAACTTCCAAACCCAAAATTCATCTAATTTCGCAAGGGGCAATCACCTACAACTCGATTAACAACACCTATTGTAAGATTTCCTACACTTTTCTTTTTCAATTTCATTCAATTTTGCTCTCAATCAAAATTGGGTATTTTTTACAACTTTTATATTTTTTTATTTGATTAAGTCTAGGAAATTCATAACTATAATGATTCCCGTAATCATAGGAACTCAAAATTTCAATAGGATTGAGTCACAAATTTTCTTTGGTTCGAAAATTTGTTAAAAATATATATATTATTTTTCAAATATTTTTTAAACTAAGAAATTTCAAAACAAAAGTCTATACATTGTTGATTCATGCCAAAAACATGTTAAAACAATCATACATTGTCTATCGAAACATATATATCTAAACATTTATTTTTTGAATCAATGAATAAAGTCTTATAAAAATAAAGGGGTGTTTGGTTCATTTCTTAGGATCGATTTTTAGAGTTGAAATGACCATCATTATATTTTTGTCACATGTGTAAACCCGTAACTAACTTGTATAAGTTTTCAAGATATATAATTCATATATATATATTGATACATTTTATAAAAAGTGTAAAATAAAGGGGCGTTTGGTTTAACGTTTTAAAACATAGTGTTGAGTCAAAACAAACACCATTTAACTCTCATCAAGTCAAAAAATGATGAACTAATATTTGTCAACAAAATATACAACTTAACGTATATTTTTTGACAATTTTAGTCAAGTCTTGTATTGATAAGGGAGTGTTTGGGTCATTTCCTAGATGTTGAAATATATAACTAATATATATTCTTCGACATCCTAGATTAAGTGAAAAATAAATTAAGGAACATATGGATTACTTCTTAGGTTTTTATTTTTAGAGTCGAAGTAATCCTTGTCCCACATTTGTTGTTTTTCAAAAACTTTATTTGTTATTTTCTTGTTCTTTTAATAATTTATTTCGTTGTTGACTTGTTTAGGTGACAAACATGCCTCGAGCAATTATTGGTGATACCTCCCGTACTAAATCATATATTCCTAAAGTATCCTAAATAACCGGATTCTCTCTCGTCCTTGCTCAAATCTACACACCAATCGAAAACCGTTGCATTCACGAGGGTTGAGTCGTGGATCAACTCTATTACAAATCCAACAACATTGAGCGAATGTTCACCAATGTTCGCTTTAATTGTCTTTTCGAGCTCAACGAACCAATCGTTCCTTGATTTATTCTAGACTTTTATAGTCAAGTCAAAGTCCAAACCGATGAATACGGTTATCTTCTAATCATTCATGATCCAACATGAATTCATCACTCTCTCTCTCTCTCTTGTACAATTTGGTCAAATGATCAGAATTCCATATAATGGTCAAGCCGTTTTCATAGACGAATGGGACCTTACATCTCTTGCATATTCTCAAGAGACTGAGGGGCCATATCATACCAACCTTCCTACTCTCGACGATATTCGTCGATTTCTTCAATTGAATCGTGTCGAGTTAAACCGCACCATGAAAAGTCAAAATTTCATTCTCACTCCTAATTAAATTCTTACCAAAGAATTGAGTCAAGACATGAAGCGTTGGGAAGAACTTATTCGTGAAAATATGTTTGGACTAAGAGGCCATCGAGACTATCTCCCGGCTAGTCTCGCTCACATGTTGTATTGTATTATTACCGAAGAACAATATAATCTTGCTTATTTCTTTGTCAAACGAATCGAATGTGCTCGGGCTACTTCAACCACCAGTCTTCCTTATGGCATGTTCTTGACTCGTCTCTATCGACACCTCATGGAACTTTATCCTCATCTTGACAATGGCATTTACCATGTCGTTGATCGTGTCATGCGTTTACTCGCTTTAAAACAAACCAGTCAACCCCGAAGTGATCGTGGTAAAGCCCGTCACTCCGTCTCTTTAACCTCCGCCCATCATAACCTTAGATCTTCGTCTCACCAAGGAGATGATGATGAGGATGATGGTGCTTCTTGTGCTAGTACCATATCTCCTACAACCTATCTAAACTCTCTCAAACCACACAATTGCCAACAATATGAAATTCCCACCTCTTCTCAACAAAATGATGATCTTCTCTTTGAATGACAAACTGACTTGCTCAATCAAACACAACAAATTCATAAGGAACTTAGAGGTGGATTCAAATCATTTGGCAAGGCATTGCGAGGAGTCTTCGGGAAGAAAAAGAAATGAAGATGTTGAATGATGTGTGCTATTAGTATGATCTTTGTGTTTATCTTTATTTCATATATCCTTACAAATTGCATGCATATATGATATACTTGTTTCATGCACATATATGTTCACATAGGACTTGCTGCAAATTGATCACCAAAACAAAACCTTTCTTACAAAATATTAGCAACAATAAAAATTTTGGTCGTTTGAAAAGCATCAGATGGGCGGCCCCCTTATCTCATAAGGGCGGTCCCCTTATCATTAAGGGGGCCGGCACCATAGTTAAAGGGGGCCGGCCATACAGTTCACGGGTTTTACTGTTTCTTTATGCTTTTTGACTCTCTTTTACCTAGCCTCAGCTATCCTTACCCAAAAAACTCGAACATATTTTGGAAATCCTTAAACCAATTCAAATTCATTCTATTTCCAAACTATTATCTTCCAATAAATTCCCTCTAAATGTTTAACACCACTTCATCATCTTCTTCATTCATTATCAACCACCATAAACCTTCATGGCATCCACTAGAGCTTCCATTTCCAAAGCTTCTAAAAGACCAAAATTCAACATCATTCCACCAAAACAATTGTTTGTGAATTTAACTCAAGATGACACTAAAACCCCATCACCCAAACATCAACTCCCATCACCTAGTGCTCCAAATGCACCTTTAAAAACACCATCAACTAAAGATACTTCTTCATCCTCCATTGACTACATACCCAAATCACCAACCTCCTCCACATCACCATCAACCAATGGTTACTTGAACTCACCAACATCTCCTCCTCCAAGAGTTCCTCCATCACCTCCAATTCAAGAAAATGGATCAATAGACATCACTCTCACCCTTTCATCAATTACTCCACTTGGTGTTTAATTTAATACTCCATCACCCTCTTCACCTCTCTTTGGTCATCCCATTCCTTAGAACCTTCTTGAAGCTCATAAAGATTCATGCTTGTGTTGCATTCACAACCGTACTCTCATCTTTGAAGTGAGAGGTGAACTCCAATACATGTTTTCTTACATAGAACACATGCTCTCACAACCTCCCATTCCAAACACTTCACCACTATCAATCTCTCCAAACTAAACATACCCTATGTTTAGTTACTCATGTTTCAAATAATTTTCAACCAAACCTTTTGCAAGCAAGTCTTATGGAATTCTAGGAATATTAGGACCTTTGTAGTTTAATTTTATGTATGTTGTATTAATATGCTTCAA
>BQNB010116059.1:0-21433 GCA_026074375.1 Tanacetum coccineum
ATGTTTTATGAAATGCAACATACATATGTGAAATACAAAATGATTGCATATGAAAATATGGGTCGATTATTGCACTTCACCTTTCTAGGTTTAGGCATGGCCTAATCTTGGAAACTTCTATGCATGGTATAGTCATTGTTTTCTAAAAGAGTCTTCTAGCTTGTCGTTTATATTGATCATACAAATAATATGTTTCATTTACAGAAGAAAAAAAAAACTTGTGCTAATGCCCGTTTATTTTGGCGAAAGTATATGTAAATGAAGATGTATTAGCTAGTCAATTTCTTTTGGCTTTTCTTAGGGGTTGTATTATAAAATAACCTTCGTTCAAAAAAAAAGTATTATAGAATAACCATACCATTATGTTTTTTTTAAAAACAAAAAAATTTAAAAGTAAATAGTCAACTTTTAAAAAAAAAAAAATTTAAATTAGTTTTTTGTTTAAAAAAATTTTGTACAGTCAAAGTAAAAGTCAACTGTTTTTTAAAAAAAATTTAATTTTTTTTCTTTTTTTTTAAATTTTGTATAATCAAAGTAAAAGTCAACTTTAAAAAAAAAAATTAAAATTGTTTTTTTGTTTTTTTTTTAATTTATACTTTGTTTTATTACAATTTTTTTTAGAAAACATAAAACAAAGTATAACAAAAAATATTTACATTTTTTTTTAATTTTTAAAGAAAACATCGCATAATTTTTTTTTGTTATATTTGTTTTATGTTTTCTAAAAAAAATTGTAATAAAACAAAGTATAAATTTAAAAATAAAACAATTTAAAATTTAAATTTTTTTTTAAAAAAAAGTTGACTTTTACTTTGATTATACAAAATTTTTAAAAAAAAGAAATTTTTTTTTAATTTTTTTAAAAAAAACAGTTGACTTTTACTGTGACTGTACAATTTTTTTTAAAAAAAACAAAAAACTAATTAAATTTTTTTGTTTTAAAAAAAAAAACATAATGGTTACAAATTTTAGTGACTTTTTCAAAGTAAGTTACTCATTTTGATATATTTTTAAGTATGTTACTCATATAGCAAAACCCAAATAACCCCCCCAAAAAAAAAAAGTACATTTACTCATTATAGCTTTTGTCCCCGTTTATTTTGGCGAAAGTATATGTAAATGAAGATGTATTAGCTAGTCAATTTCTTTTGGCTTTTCTTAGGGGTTGTATTATAAAATAACCTTCGTTCAAAAAAAAAGTATTATAGAATAACCATTTGTTTGAAAGTTTCAGTCTTTGGACAATTTGATTTAGTAACCAATCAATAACATTAACATGACTTAGACTACATAAAAGAGAGATTTTGTCAAAAGAAGAGTAGAAAGTCTATGAAATTAGGTAATACAAAGAGGTGATTCATTACTAATAAAATAATTAATTAACCCTAAATAACCAGATAATCAAAATTAAACTTCATACATTCCAACAATAAAAAAACTCTTTATAGCGACTTGAAATCATAATAATACGATTTGGTTGTGATTTCAAATATTTCCAAATCCAAAAGCGATGATATTAAAACTGGTTAAATCATTTTGATGTACGTAGACGAGGTTTCTTTAGAGCTGGTTAGTTTTGCGTGTAAGGGGACTTCATCATTCTTACGTTACTTTGGTGCTACATTCATTATACCCACACAATGACTTGTGAAGTGTATTTGTTCAATTACATTGCATGATTATTTCTCTCTTCTTTCCTACCTTCCGTATATGGTTGACAAATCATTGTGTGGATATTATTTTGTAAACTTTTTGTGAACATCAATTCTCTTTGTTGCATTGTAATCTCTTAGTTTTTTGTTAATTTATAAAGACAAAATTTACTAGAAGTGTAATAGGGAGGTCACCATGCGTTGGTAACTTCCAAAGACGCGTATTCGCTATAAAACCTTTAAACCTTGCTACCCTCGCACATGTGCTTGGAACGAAAAAATAGGAGAAGTCGGTCGATAAACCGACCGACTTGCGTTGTTTGTGTGTGATTTAGTTTTAATGGGGGTATATTTGTGTATACATGGGTTTGTCTAGATGAGGATGCTAGTCTTATTACACTTTGTTGGTAATGATGTTGACGGTGTAGTTAAAGTGTTATGTGACGCTACGCCGAGTCTAACCTTAACACCAAGTTACGTTATAATTTGCATGGTTTTGTTTGACTTGATATGAAAAACGAATAGTTCATCTATCCGGGCAGTTTCTGGAGATGAAACTTGGTCAATAAGCCAAACAAAAAAAAGTAGTTTAAAATCAATGTGAATGCGCGGCACTTTCCTTTCTACAACTTTGGCTTATATTATGGAATTGGGATGAGGCACCTACTTCCATTCCATTATACTTATATACAATCCTATCACTTATCAACAACATTAGATTCGATACTACTTATAATGTACATGATGTACGTATACACTTATCAATGAGCACATACAAAGACCCAAGCTCCCGCGGTAAGATATGCTTATATTTAAATTTTACGTCTTTGATCAACTTCATTTCGCCGATATATAGTGTATTCTTGCATTGTTGTAACATATTGTGTAGTATCGTCGTTTAGTATTTTTAGGGCTTTGTAAGTATCGTACTTGATAGAATTTTCACTTGGTTATAACCATTCTTCCGGGTATTTTGGGGATATATGGTAGATAGACTAGGAAATTTTGACGTATTGCTTGTGCTTGGTAGTAAGTTTCATTACTTTCAAGCCATTTGACGGAACTTGACAAGTTTTATTGGAGAGACAAACTTCGACGTATTCGTTTTAGAGAGGCCGATTTACATTTTTATTTAACATTCACATTAATAATACCCACCCACTTCAGAGTGTAAAGGTTAACAATGTAGTTCTGGCTACCGGTACTTTTTAAGTTCCGTCCCTGTCCTCGTAATTGTAAATGACTAAATGAAAAAAAAAAGAAGCTTTTGTTAGGGTATGCTTGGTTAGTGGTATTAAAAGGTAAGAAATAAGAGAGATAATGATTAATGGTGATTGGTTTGCTATAATGCAATGAACCATTACCCACTGCTAAGCAATTCATCATTCCTTACCATTTTGAGAGTAATGACCCTATAATGCTTGAATTTTTATTTTCTTTTATCTTTCTTAATTTTCTCCCCCACTCTTCCACATTAGAACTTACCACATTAATAATCCTTTAATTCGATTTGATCCACTGTATTTCTTTAAATTATTTTCTTTTTTAATTTCACAAAAGTTAATTGCTTGAGTTTTTTTTTTTGAAAAGGCCAATTGCTATTTTGTTTAATAGAACTTTTTTGAACAATGTTTAATAGAACTTTGAAAAGTTTGTATCCAATCTATGTGAATTTCTGAATCTAAAAATTTTATGCGAAGAAAATATTGTTTTTAAGATACCTGTCATAATTTTTTTCCCCCTCATTTTTAATTTACTACTCGCTATTTATCGTTAAGTTGGTCAGTGCAGTTAGAAAAATTTGAAGTAGGTTAACTTTTGTAAATTATTAGTCTTTTGAATCAAGCATTAACAATTATAATGTTAATTTTTTTTTTGAACGGCAACTTTATTGAAGAAAACTAGCAAGGAGCTAGAGATTACAAAGAAATCAAGTTAGGATGTTGATAATCCTATTATTATTCTTTTTCCCATTACTTAATACCAACCAAGCACCGGCTTAGTTTTTTCTTAAAAAAGTCATGACTCGGCCGGTTTAATTAAACCGGGTCAACGAAAAACCGACGGTTCAATTCGGTTCTCAAACAAGCAAAAACCCGATCATATCCTGCCCGATCTCTGAGTCAGTTCAAGATTCAACCGGACAAGTCAACCCGGTTTTAAAACATTGCACCAAATACACACAATAAAAATATTATTATGTCGATTGAGGTACAAAATAGACAATTATATATATATATATATATATATATATATATACTATATTAAGGTTAAAACGCTGCCGTTTTGGCAGCGTCGCTACAGTACCCGGCCCAATGGGCTCCCAATTTGGGCCGGCCCATTTGGCAAATTTTTTATATTTTTTTTAGGCAATGTAAAAAAAATCGCTCGGCATAAAATAGAAAAAAAAAACTACAAAAATATTGACTTATTCAGATAAAAAAATACTCGCGACATGAGGCCCAACACATAAGCCCATATAAAAACAAACAAACTATTAAACATGAGACTGAAAAAAATAAACCCGCACAAATAAAAAATAGAAAAGAATAAAAATAAAATTTTAACGCAAAAATTAACCCGCACTATTAAACATGAGACCGAAAAAATAAACCCGCACAAAATACAATTAAAAAACGCCCTGCAGTAACGCGCGATTCTCATTTAAAGCCCATGTTCCCATAAAATTATATTAAAAAAAAACTCGTATAGCCAAAAAAAGAAACATTTAAATATAAACCCCGCACATAAGCCCATATAAGAAAAAAAAAAAAACTATTAAACATAAGGTCGAAAAAATAAAACCGCACAAAATAAAAAAAATAAAAATAATAATGCCTCGCGTAGAATAAAACGACGTAGTTTTACAGTGCTCGGCCCTTTGGGTCAACCCATTTGGTTTTTTTTTTGTAGGCAATGTAAAAAAAACCGCTCGGCACAAAATAGAAAAAAAAATTACAAAAATATTGACTTATTAAGATAAAAAAATACCCGCGACATGAGACCCAACACATAAGCCCATATATAAAAAACCAAACTATTAAACATGAGGACGAAAAAAAAAAACCACACAAAATAAAAAAAAATAAAAAATAATAATGCCTAGCACTTACGCGAAAAAAATTAACTACCCGCAGCAACGCGCGGGTAATCATGCTTGATATATGAAAAAGTCATGAAGTACATGTAAACATGGCATGCCTACTTTTTTGCTTGCCCTTTTCTCATAATAATGTTTCAGCATCAACCACTACTTGTCTTCCATACAATTCTTGATAATCATTTAATTTCTTGTTTTTTCTCTAGCTACATCTGCAATGACTAATTCCTTGCAAACTCACATAAGGAGTCTCCTTAAGAGAGTCAACTTCTTGACCAAAGTCAATAAATACAAGAACAAACCACCCAAGAATCCTTGTGTTCTAGATGTAGTCTCAACATTTATAGCCATGGATGTCTCAAACCAACTTAAGCAAGTCTTTAAATTCTTCGATATCGACGGTGATGGCAAGATATCTCAACTAGAGCTCACAAATGTGTTGTTGACTTTTGGTCAAGAGAAGTCAATGGCAACAATAGAAGCTCAAGGAATACTAAAAGAAGTTGACTTTAATGGAGATGGTTTCATTGACTTAGATGAATTCATGACCATTATGGATGGTTCCAAGCCGGTTTTCGCTAGTTCAAAGGAAGATAATGGTGATGATGAGCTTAGAAATGCTTTTATGGTGTTTGATAGTGATAAAAATGGACTCATTTCTGCAAAGGAGTTGCAAAGTGTGCTCACTAGTCTTGGATGTAGTAATTCCAAGCTTGGACAATGTAGAAAAATGATTAAAGGTGTTGATAAAGATGGTGATGGTTTTGTGGACTTTGATGAATTTAAGTCAATGATGTCCATTGGGATCAAGTAGGTTTGATATGAAAATGGAATTTAGGTACATCATTTCATGTATGTCATGCATTCAAGATTTGTTCATCATGCATTGTAATGCAACATCACTACATATGTGCATGTTGGAAACAAACTATAGATGTTATTTCGTATATTAGAGCTTATCTTTGTTTACTTCTTATTGGATTTTATCATAGAAGCCATTATAAGTTTAGTATTACTAAGCAGAAAGGCTGCATTGGTGAACGGATTTTCAATTGGAAATGAGTTTCTTTTGTTATATTGGTATATATGATTATTCTGGTTATGCTATATTGCTATAGTCCACTGAATGGTGGCTCGTCGTACTTTCGTATTGTGTATTGCCTGACCCGATAAGAGTCGCTGATATCCATAACTAGCTCAACTGCACAGTAAAGGGAACTAACACAAGATAAAATCAAGAACTAATCTACATTACATATGTTGGAATACCAAACTCTCCTATTAATTATTACCGTAATAAATTCCTTAAATTTAAGTAATACACATTTAAATGGATATATGCTAACTACTTATGATTATCTTCAATTTAGCTTAATTTTTAGGATAAGAAACATGGTGATGTGGTCTATTACAGCAACATAGAGGGATAAAGTGAATGTGCATGCGTACGATACATTCAGTGTTAGGTAAAGGATGATAAACATGGATTGTGAAATCAAAGGTGTAGAGCAGCAAATGGTTAACTTTCTCATTGCTTTTTGAGGACTAATTAGTATTCTTTTGGTTTTATGTACATCTTATTCTCATCTTCTGCTACTAATATGAGAATAAACTTTAGTTTGATTATAGTATGTTTCGATCGCAGGCTTGCTATGTTCTTTTTTCTTTGTTCATTTTTGTGACTTATCTTTTGAATAAGACATCTCTCCGATGTTCATGTCTTCTTCTGGAAATATGAGACGAAGTAAAACGTTGCCATGGCAACATAGCACGTTTGTTGGTTATTTAAAAGTATCTAACATTTCAAAGTTGTTTTTTCAGGAACCACAAATACGCCCCAGGTATCGCGCGCTCTTCCTAATTGCCAGCTTCATTCAGATGGACAGGCCGTAATAGCATTCTACAGTAAGAAACAACTTTGAAACGTTAGATAATGTTAAATAACTTTGAAATGTTAGCTATTGTTAAACAACACCTTCATCGCAAAAATTCTTGCGAAAATGTAAGTTCTCTTTGTTGGTTTGAAGGGTTTATGGTTTTTTGTTTTTTGTGGTTGCTGAACTAAATAGTTTTTCTTTACTGATTTAAACGGGCTTTCACTTTTTCGTTACTGATTCAAAGGGTTTTTTTGTTAATGATATAAAGAGTTTTTTGCAACTGATTTTAAGGTTTTTTTACTGATGTAAAGGGTTTTTGTTTTTGATATAAAAGGGGTTTTTTGAAACTGATATAAAGCGTTTTTTGTTAATGATATAAAGCGTTTTTTGAAACTGATATAAAGTGGCCTTTTCTTACGAGGGTATTTTTTCTGATGTAAAGGGTTTTTTACTATTATTGTTACTGATTTGGGTTTTATTTTTGTTTGTGTAGTTGGATAGGTTTATACCGAATACATCTGCCATGGATTTTGACTATGCGCACTATATGTTGACACAAGCGAAGAAAGGTTAGGAGATCCAGTTTACTGCTTGCCGGCAAGGTAAGCGTACAGAAAGCTTTTGGCGGAAACTTGCAATATGAACATAACCAGGATTCTTGCTTTCAAGAACAAGCCTCCGACGCCAATTGAAGCTATTGCAAGATACTTTTTTGAACCGGTCCATCAGTCGATATCAGTCAAAGCCTCTAGACACATTCCTAAGGTATTAAACCTTCTCTTTTAGATACGTTTGCTATTAGATTTATATTTGTGTTTTTATACTGAAATGTGGTTTTTGTGTTTGGTTTGTGGAATAGCGTTAGGAAAGAGAATTGGAGGTACCTCATCTTCTCCCTAATTGATCAATTATCAGTCAAAGCCTGTAGACACATTCCTAAGGTATTACTATTGTATTTGGGCAAGTAGATGGACACAAAAAACCGTTCTATATTACTATTGTATTTGGGCAAGTAGATGGACACTATAAGCATCTCAAACTTGCGGAAGGCCATGTTGAGACTGGAACGCTTTTGAATGGATTCATGTTTTTTAAACTTATTTTGAAAGAGAGCGTCACGTTTCAATTACATGCACCCGCATACTTACACCTCCCAAACTTACACAAACATTACGAAATGAACAATTAGATACAACCCGTGTGCATCGCACGGGTCTGCATGCCTCGTATGTTGGAATACCAATCTCTCCTATTAATTATTACCGTAATAAATTCCTTAAATTTAAGTAATACACATTTATATGCACATTGTACAAACTAATATAGATGGTCCGTTACAAAACTTGAATCGGATATTATCATTGCCATCGCCACTACTAATTTGATCAAACCATGTTAAAAATAATTAAACTTTACACTATTAAAGTCCAAAATTTAATATTAAAACGCTGGTTGGACAAGTGAATTTTTTAATATGGCGTTTCGCCAATATTGATATCTTCGAAATTAGAAACCTAAAATGTAAAAATTTTTTTTTGTTCATTTCAAAGCAATGTTGCAAAAATCGCGAGTCGCTAGCCGGGCGGTCGACCACCCTGTAGCCTGTAATCGGTCTAGGCGCGATTAATCGGTTTTGCAAATTTTATATATAAATTTCAAAGTTACCTGTATGAGATGGATACAACACTTTAAATACACTAAAATTAAATGAGGTCAAAGTTACATTGTTCAAAACATAGACATAGATAATAAATGTTAACAGTTAACAATTCAAAGTCACATTGTAAAAAAAAATGTTTGACTTTCGTTGACCGATTAGGCCGATTTGACTGATTTTTGTCCGATTTGATCGATTTTTTACCGATTTTCACCCGATTTACCTTATTTTCCAAGATGTATGGCCGAGTAGCGATTAATCGGCGATTACAAGGCCGCCTAGGCCCATTTTTGCAACATTGTTTCAAAGATATTATTCACAAACTTTTTCCTTTAAGTAGGTTTTTTTGAAAGATGTAATTCATAAACTACCACTCCGTTCAAGTATGTGCAAACTACTATTTTTTATCGTCATTGCATTGTGATACACATGTCCTTAAAATTTTAACATGGAATGATGCGCGATAAAGTTATTCCTTAAAATTCTCGCCATACATAAAGTCATTATCACGAAACACGTAATCGTATTGCTCGTTGAAAATTTTGTTTATAGAATACCCGCCGCCTCAACGCATGGATACCACGGTAGTATAACTAAAAAAGATCAAACCGACATTTTGTTAGTGGGTTATTATGTAACTAGGTATAAATGTAGTATTATTTAGTAAGCTTAGCTCATATAACAAGACATTAATTAATGAGAGGAACCTTAATATGAGAAGTAAACGAGTGGGTTTACCCGCGCTTCGCCGCGGGACGATTAGCGGCTCCGCTGCGGGGCGCGGGCTCTGACGTTCGTTCATTGTGGACGGAGTTGCAAGGATTTTACGTTAATTATTTGCAACGGAACGATAACCAACGAAACAATAGTTAATACTGAGAGTACTTTATTTATATATTCACAAATCGTCTTCAGAATGCTTAGATACAAATTTAGCCTAAATACATACATCACCTAAGCTGCAAAATCTATTGAAAAGTGAATATAAAACCACCACATTAGCTTCGATCCGACGGATAACTTTGCGTTTTGTAACAACTTCCGGTCCACTGACTTATTTGAAAGCCAAGATTAAGTATAAAAGCTCTAAAAATCAGCATCCATTATATTTTTTTTATACAATAACAAATTTAAAAAAAGGCGTATGCGGATATAGTTTGAGGCGCGAGTCATATATGCGTTCATTATTGGGACAAAATGGTTGAGCAAAGATATGAAAGAATAGCTTGATGCTAAAATGGTAGTCAGATACCCGTACCTCGCTGCTTTTAAAAGAGGTCTGCTAACCTGCAAAAATGCCAAAAAAATTGCAGTAACATATTAGCAGATAGCATGTAGTACATAAAGCTGCTTTGATCATTTGGTATTGATCGATATGTATTATATGGATAAAACTGAGAGAAGAATATATATGCATTGAGTAGCATAATCAGTTTACTCTAGAAAAAACTTTCAAATGCATACCTGTGTATAGTTTTCGATCCCGCTTCTTGCATTATCAGTACGTGATATTCAAATATACGCTAAGGATTTTGCGACTATCACGTACGCTAGAATGTAGACTATTTTCTACATCGTGGTCACGCGTGAAAGTGACAAAACCCATAGCATAGTCTAAAAAACATCCCTAACGCCCAGCCAGAAGCCAACGACCAACCGACTATAGTTTCACTTGCCAAACGGATGTCGTTGACTTCTGACATGGACGCTATGGATATTTATTACAGTTGAATATTCCGTTTAACAAAAGTAACCTCAAGGTGTATAGAAAGAAACGTCATATCTAAACGTGTGCTAAGGATTTTGTGACCTTCACGTGTGTGAAAATATAGAGCAGTATCTACATTCGAACAGGTGCGAAAGTACCAAAACCCCAAGCACGCTCTCGAAATCATTCCTAGCGCCGAGTAAGAAGCCTACAACGAAACGAATGTAATTTTGATTACCAAACGGGTGTTGTTGGCTTCTCACACAGACGCTAGGAATGCTCGATAGAGCTGAATATTTACTTTTAATGACCCGGACCTGCAGATATAAGGTTAAAGGCAAAATAAGTTGTTTCCTCAAGTCGTGAAACAATTTGGCTCAGGTAAGAGCATCACGCGGGTGTCTATGACAACTGCATACCAAAGCGGTAGTCGAGCCAGGTCATAGACTGCTCATTTTCATCATCGCCATTTAATGATAGCTGTTGGCAGATATGTTATCTGGTGGCTCACGTAGGTGGCTGTCACAACCCGTAAATTTCCGTTCATTGATATAGCCGTTACCGGTCGCTAGTTTGAATTTTTAAAAGTTTCATTTAACTTTTACGTTTAAGCGGGATATTTCTCCGCTATTTTCTGAGAAGCGTCTCCGGGAGTGAACAGGGACACCTAACGTTGTAGTATTTTGGCAATAGCCACGTTTTAACATTTCAAAGCAATATTTGAAATTTCATAATTTTTAGTAACGTCGTTACTCGTTTCGTTACTTACGTGTTCCGTGAAAATTTAAACTATACTTTGTCATCCATGCAAGCATTGTGAATTAAATCCAAAAGTGAGCACTATGACCCTAAAATAATTGAGACCATTTTGCCCCGCCCCCTTGTGGCTCACATACACGTCCAAACCAACACCCTAGCAACATTGGGATACCATTTTGCACATTTGAATTATCTAGACAACATTCCAACAAATTGGGGGAAGGACTAGTACTAGGTAACATATGATAGGGAGATCATTTTGGTCCCCTCTTTCTTGTCCCCTAACCGAAGGCACACACAAGAGTGTGTGTGTGTGTGTGTGTGTGTGTGTGTGTGTGTAATCCTTGTATTCATATACCTTTGCTTCTCATTTTTACATAATCATTTCACACACAAGTTTCATTCTCTCTTGCTCTTTGTCTCTTACAACCCACGAAAAACACAAACACATACATAAAACATATAAACTTTTCATCTTGAGTCAAGAACTTTTAAAGATTGTTGAAGGTTTGATCATTAAGATCATTCGGGTATAAGTAAAACAACGTTTGGGTTGTTCTTGGTCTTTGTTCATCTCTAAAAACCATTTTTTCTTTGTAAGTCTTCAAATCCTCAAACAACTTGTACTTTCTTACTCCTCTTGATGCATAAACCTTTGTTGTACAACTTGTTTTGTAAAAAGAATGATTTTGAAACTACATAAGCCTTAAAAAGGTATACTTATGGTTCGAAATTTATTAAAATAAATATAAGGAAATCATAGTTTCGTGATCGTGGTTATTTTCATGTAATAATATTTGTACTTTTGAACTTATTGTAATTGGTTTATATTGTGAGCTTATTTGAGAGCTTGTTTGATTATTTTGAGCTCATTTTAGCATATATATATACTCGAATAAATAAGAAAAACATAAAGAAATATTTTCTCAAGCTTATTTCTTGTAACTTAAATTTATTGTACTTATTTCTAGCTTATTTTTGGAAGGGTAAAACATTAAGATTATTTGACTTAACCAATAAGCCCAAATAAGGCTTAATGGGCCTTAAAAGCCCACGTCACCCATAAGAGGGCCACGAACCCGAGCTTATTCATAAGCTTAAGGTTCAGCTTATTTTGTAATGACTCATTGAGATATTATTGATAGCTTATGTCAAGTGAGTGTTTGTTTGCGTTTACTTATTTGGAACTTTAACGGATGCTTGAACTATATGAAGTCTATTGCCCGAACCAGTTTTCCAGATTTTATCCATGATTATCTTAAATACCATTTTTTAACTTATTAAAGCTTCCGCAGTTTAACTTTTAAATCTTTTAAATTTGATCGATGTAAAACTTATTATTATTTTGAATTTCTGCAACGGTGTTTATTTTTAAAACGTACCCTTAGAGGTCGTTCTTTATGCTTTGTACTTAAGATATTTGATAATGTCACGCCCCCGGACGCTAAATCGGACGAGACCCTATTTGAGGGTGTGACAGATTGGTATCAAGAGCCAAGGTTATAGAGAACCAGGTAGTATAAACTAGGTCTGGACTATAACCAGTATGTGATCCTACGTGATTATGTGCCTTACGTGATTTTACATAGTACGTATACATAATTAAATACTACGTAAATAATATATATATGTATCAAATACTAAGTATAACTAATATTACTATAAGTATTTCTCATTTCATCCCATCATGCCATACTCAATGACCCGTACATTCATTCGTTCATTCTGCATTCATCCAGTTACCCATTCACCCGTTCATATGTTTACATCATGCATGGTTGATATAAAGATGATTTATATAAACTTTGCTTATGAAGGTCATGGCTATTTCAGTTATCTCAGTTTCTTCGGATTCATCAGAGGATAGCGTGGGGATACCTACTGGATGAGTTATCTTGTTCGGTACTATCCCTACCACTATTCTTGACACCACACCAGTGATTACCCCACCCATTACTCAGAATGACACTACAGTGATACCCACAGAGATACCTATCATAGCACCTACTATACCACCATCCCCAGATTATACACCAGCATCTCCTGATTACTCACCTGCATCTGATACAAAGTCTGATCCATCTGAGGATCCATCATCAGACAATATACCACCATTACCAGCTATCTTACCATTTTTATCATCAGCTGATGACACCACAGACAGTGATACACCTGATACACCACCATCACCTACTCATGGTATGCCTTTCACTGAGATTATTTCTTCTACCTAGAGATCACCTGTCATACCTCATTGTCGAGTTATGATTCAAGCACCTAGACAAACTATTCATCATGGTCGACCGTACTGCTACTATCTTAATGGGCTGATACATATGATGACTGCGAAGAAGAGGGTTGGACCGTTAACTGTTTAACAACTTGCTGTGAGACATTCTGTCGATCATTCTTTATCAGATTATTTTTCTCCAGATGATTCAGCTCGAGATTCTTCTTCAGATTCATCATCAGAGGCATCATCAGATTTTCATTCGGATGCTTCATCTGATTCTTCATCAAGACACTCATTGTCAGATCATTCTTCTCCTGATTTACTGAGTACTTCTACGGGGCCATCTCGCAAGAGACGTAGGTCCCTTATGACATTTGTACCTGCATTATCACCTGTATCCGGAGCTCTATCTCATGTTCGTGCTGATTTGATACCATCGCCTAAGAGGGTTAGGGATTCTGGTTATTTGGCAGATGTAGAGGTAGATCCTAGAGAGACTAGTTTGAGGGATGATGTTATTGTCAGGGGTAGTGATGAGCCTCACTTAGAGCAGGATATTAATCCAGAGATTCAGGCAGAGATTGACGAGTGTTTCGCTTATGCGGAGGCTCTTAGGGATAGGGGATTGATGCTAAAGTTGTAGTTGAGGCTATTGATCGAGAGAAGAGTGAGATAGGTACGAGGGGCCCAGTTAAAGTTAGAGTTGACAAAGTTACTCACCCAGTGGTAGTTGATGATATTCCTGAGCCTGCTCAGGAGGGAGAAGTAGAGGTTACGTATAAGACATTGGGAGATTTGGTTCAGAAGTTCCATGATCACACAGAGGCTATCCCAGTCCATCGTGTACAGGTCATTAAGGGAGTTCAGAGGGAGCAGGGACGTAGGATTGTTGGGGTTGAGTTTGCAGTCACTGCTTTGACTGAGAGGATTGCTGAGTTGGAGGGGGATAACAGGAGGCTCAGAGGCACCGCAAGTGTTGAGAGTTAGAGAGTTGACCAACTCCAGCGCGGCATGTCACGTATGCAGAGAGAACTGAGGCAGATACGACAGATTCAATTTTATGATCGAGTGAGAGTTGGCAGATTTGAGGTGTGTGCTAGGAAGCACATGGGCTACCGTCCTTAGATATGTTCATTAGTGTTGCAGTGTTGAGTAGTAGCGTTTAGTGATGACCGTAGTGTTAGAAACTCGTATTTTCTGTATTTTTAAACCAATGTGATGTAATCACTAATGTTCGATGATATGAAATTGATATTTATCTATGATATGATGTCATGATTTGATTTACTTATGATTTGGCGTCATGCATTATGGGGTTTCCATAAATATATTTTGATCATGTATTTTCCATGTGAATTAACCGTAAATTTTATTTAACACCGTTAGTGATCTCGCGTCACCTAGAAATCTCATCGAGTGTTACGTTGTTATGTTGTAGGAAGATGCCTAACACACGATCCAGAGCATCCATGACTCATGTGGAGATTGAAGACTTGATTACTCGCTGAGTAGCTGAAAAGATAGAGGCTCGTGAAGTCGCACTAAACCTTGAACCCCTGAATGAGAATGGAGGAAATGGAAATGGAGGGAATGGAGGAAATGGAAATGGAGGGAATGGAGGAAATGTAAATAGAGGGAATGGAAATAGAAATAGGAATCATGGCATGAACTATGAAGGTTTCATGCTAGTGGCTCGAGAGTGCACATTCCAAGACTTCTTGAAGTGTAAGCCACAAAATTTCTCAGGAACTGAAGGCGTTGTTGGATTGACCTACTGGTTTGAGAAAATAGAGACTGTGTTTAATATTAGTAATTATCCATCGAAGTACCAAGTGAAATATGTTATATGCACACTGTAGGACAGTGCCTTAACTTGGTGGAACACCTACAAGAGGACAATTGGTGTTGATGCTGCATATGCCATGAATTGGGCTAGACTTATGAGGTTGATGACAGAAGTGTACTGCCCGAGGAATGAAATCCAGAAGATGGAGACTGAATTGTAGAACCTGACGGTGAAAGGAAACGATTTGACTGCTTACACACAAAGGTTTCAGGAGTTGATTTTGTTATGTACGAGAATGGTCCCCGATGAGGAGGACAAGGTTGAGAGATTCATAGGAGGGTTGCCCGATAATATTCAAGGAAATGTTATCGCTGCTGGGCCCACTAAACTTCAAGATGCAATTCGCATTGCCAACAACTTAATGGATCAAAAGTTGAAGGGATATGCTAGAAGTGCTGAAAACAAGAGAAGGCTGGAGAACAACCCGAGGGACAATCGTGGGCAGCAACCAGTTTTCAAGCGGCAAAACGTTAGAGGCCAGAATGTGGCAAGAGCTTACACGGCAGGAAACAATGAAAGAAAGGGGTATGTTAGGTCTCTCCCCTACTGCAACAAGTGCAGGTTGCACCATGAAGGGTTGTGTATTATAAGGTGTGGAAACTGTAAGAAGGTTGGGCACCTGATTAGGGATTGTACGGCTGCTGTTTCTCCAAACACTCAGAGAGCCGCAGTTGGGAATCAGCCGGGTGTTATTTGTTATGAGTGTGGGAGGCCAGGACATTTCAGGAAGGATTGCCCTAAGTTGAGGAATCAGAACCGTGGAAACCAGAAAAGAAACAAGAGTGGAAACAAGACTGGAAACCAGACTGGAGGTAATGAAGCTACAACAAGGGATTACGCCATTGGTGGAGGAGGAACAAACCCTGATTCCAATGTTGTCACGGGTACGTTTCTTCTCAATAACTGTTACGCTTCTATGTTATTCGATTCGGGCGCCGATAGAAGTTTTGTGTTGACTACCTTTAGTGCTTTGCTTGATGTTGCACCATCCACTTTAGACACTAGTTATGCCATAGAACTTGCCGATGGAAGGATTTCAGAAACAAATGTTGTTCTTAGAGGTTGCACGTTAGGATTATTAGGTCATCCGTTCGACATAGATCTAATGCCCGTATAACTTGGTAGTTTTGACGTCATCATCGGTATGGATTGGTTGATGAAGTACCACACGTTGATCGTTTGTGACGAGAGGTTCGTCCGTATTCCTTATGGAGATGAGGTGTGGATAGTCCGAGGTGATAATTACGACGATGGAAGTAAGCTGAACATCATATCGTGTACGAGAACCCAGAAGTATATTCAGAAGGGATGTCAAGTTTACCTAGCGCAAGTTACATCCAAGAAGGCTGAGGATAAGTCGAAGGAGAAGCGACTTAAGGACGTGCCAATCGTACGGGAATTTCTGGAAGTCTTTCCAGAAGACTTGCCTGGACTGCCACCTGCTCGACAAGTTGAATTTCAAATCGACTTAGTCCCCGGTGATGCACCTGTAGCACGAGCCCCGTATCGATTAGCACCAGCTGAAATGCAAGAGTTGTCCACTCAGTTGCAAGAACTTTCTGATAGAGGATTTATAAGACCCAGTTCCTCACGTTGGGGAGCACCGGTTTTGCTTGTCAAGAAGAAAGATGGTTCTTTTCGGATGTGTATCGACTACCGTGAACTAAACAAACTTACTGTGAAGAACCGATACCCACTTCCGAGGATCGATGACTTGTTCGATCAACTCTAAGGCTCAAGAGTCTACTCTAAGATCGACCTGAGATATGGTTATCATCAACTCAGAGTTCGTGAGGAAGACATTCCAAAAACAGCATTTAGGACTCACTATAGTCACTACGAGTTCCAGGTAATGCCGTTTGGCTTGACTAACGCACCGGCAGTATTCATGGATTTGATGAATCAGGTGTGCAAACCGTATCTGGATAGATTCGTGATCGTATTCATCGATGATATTTTGATTTACTCCAAGAGCAGAAAGGAGCATGAAGGACACCTTAAGTTGATTTTGAAGTTATTGAAGGAGGAGGAATTGTACGCCAAGTTTTCAAAGTGTGAGTTTTGGTTGTCGAAGGTACAATTTCTTGGTCACGTGATTGATAGTGAAGGTATTCACGTTGATCCCGCTAAGATTGAGTCAATCAAGGATTGGGCGTCACCCAAGACACCAACCGAGATTCGTCAACTTTTAGGATTAGCCGGTTACTACCAATGATTTATCGAAGGTTTTTCAAAAATCGCTAGGCCTATGACGAAGTTGACTCAGAAAAGCGTGAAGTTTGATTGGGGAGAAAAGGCAGAGGCTGCGTTTCAACTGTTGAAACAAAAACTGTGTAGTGCGCCAATTTTGGCTTTACCTGAGGGAAGTGAGAACTTCGTGGTATACTGCGATGCTTCGCATAAAGGGTTGGGTACGGTTTTGATGCAAAGGGAGAAGGTCATAGCTTACGCATCCCGCCAACTCAAGGTTCACGAGAAGAACTATACCACACACGACCTAGAGCTTGGTGCAGTAGTGTTTGCCTTGAAGATGTGGAGACACTATCTGTATGGTACAAAGTGCGTTGTGTTCACTGATCACAAGAGTTTGCAACACATTCTCGATCAGAAGGAGCTGAACATGAGACAACGACATTGGTTAGAGTTGTTGAGCGACTATGACTGTGAGATTCGATATCACCCAGGAAAGGCGAACGTGGTGGCTGATGCCCTGAGCCGAAAGGAGAGAAGTAAGCCGCTACGAGTTCGAGCCTTAGTTATGACTATAAGGTTAAACCTTCCTAAGCAGATTTTGAGTGCTTAATCAGAAGCCAGAAAAGAAGAGAACTTCATCAACGAAGATCTGCATGGCATGATTAACAAGCTAGAACCTCGTGCCGACAAAATGTTATGTTTGAACAACCGAAGTTGGATTCCAATCTACGGTGATTTGAGGGCTTTAATTATGCATGAATCCCATAAGTCAAAGTATTCCATTCATCCTGGATCAGATAAGATGTACCAAGACCTTAAGAAGCTGTATTGAAAGCATAAATTGCCACTTATATCAGCAAGTGTTTAACGTGTGCTAAGGTTAAGATAGAGTATCAGAAACCGTCTGGTTTATTGGTTCAACCAGAGATCCCACAATGGAAATGGGAGAACATAACGATGGACTTTGTGACTAAGTCGCCAAAGTCGGCAACCGGTCAAGACATGATTTGGGTAATCATTGATCGTCTCACTAAGTCTGCTCATTTCTTGCCTATGCGAGAAGATGACACGTTAGAGAAGTTGACGTGATAGTACTTGAAGGAAGTAGTCTCAAGGCACGGAGTGCCAGTTTCGATCATTTATGATCGTGATGGGAAATTTACTTCACATTTTTGGAAGTCTCTAAATAAAGCATTAGGTACTCGATTGGATATGAGTACAGCTTACCATCCAGAGATCGATGGTCAGAGTGAGAGAACCATTCAGACGTTGGAGGACATGTTACGTGCCTGTGTACTCGACTTTGGAAAAGGTTGGGATAGACACTTACCATTGGTAGAATTATCGTATAACAACAGTTACCATACCAGCATTAAGGCTGCTCCATTTGAGGCGTTGTATGGGCGCAAGTGTCGATCACCTATCTGCTGGGCTGAAGTTAGAGATAGTCAGCTCACTGGCCCAGAGATCATCCACGAGACAACCGAGAAAAGAGTTCAAATCAAGAGCCGTATCCAAGCCGCCCGTGATCGTCAAAAGAGCTATGCCGACGTAAGACAAAAACCTCTTGAGTTTCAAGTAGGAGATAAGGTCATGTTGAAAGTATCGCCATGGAAAGGGGTGATACGTTTTGGCAAACGGGGAAAGTTAAACCCTCGTTATATTGGACCTTTTAAGATCATTGCTAAAGTAGGAACCGTTGCCTATCGTCTTAAACTCCCAGATAAATTAAGCAGAGTTCATAGTACGTTTCACGTCTCGAATTTGAAGAAATGCTTAGCTGATGAACCTCTTGCTATACCACTGGATGAAATCCAAGTTGACGACAAATTGCACTTCATCGAAGAACCTGTCGAGATCATGGACCGTGAGGTCAAGCGTCTGAAGCAGAGTCGTATTCCAATTGTCAAAGTACGCTGGAACTCTAGGAGGGGTCATGAGTTCACCTGGGAACGTGAAGACCAAATGCAAAAGAAATACCCGCACCTTTTCACCAACTCTGCACCCGTGGCAGAGGTTGCGCCATAAGCTTTGAGGACAAAGCTCTTTTAACGGGGAAAGAATGTCACAACCCGTAAATTTCCGTTCATTGATATAGCCGTTACCGGTCGCTAGTTTGAATTTTTAAAAGTTTCATTTAACTTTTACGTTTAAGCGGGAAATTTCTCCTCTATTTTTTGAGAAGCGTCTCCGGGGGTGAACCGGGACACCTAACGTTGTAGTATTTTGCAATAGCCACGTTTTAACATTTCAAAGCAATATTTGAAATTTCATAATTTTTAGTAACGTCGTTACTCGTTTCGTTACTTACGTGTTCCGTGAAAATTTAAACTATACTTTGTCATCCATGCAAGCATTGTAAATTAAATCCAAAAGTGAGCACTATGACCCTAAAATAATTGAGACCATTTTGGTCCCCCCCTTGTGGCTCACATACACGTCCAAACCAACACCCTAGTAACATTGGGATACCATTTTGCACATTTGAATTATCTAGACAACATTCCAACAAATTGGGGGAAGGACTAGTACTAGGTAACATATGATAGGGAGATCATTTTGGTCCCCTCTTTCTTGTCCCCTAACCGAACGGCACACACAAGAGTGTGTGTGTGTGTGTGTGTAATCCTTGTATTCATATACCTTTGCTTCTCATTTTTACATAATCATTTCACACACAAGTTTCATTCTCTCTTGCTCTTTGTCTCTTCCAATCCACGAAAAACACAAACACATACATAAAACATATAAACTTTTCATCTTGAGTCAAGAACTTTTAAAGATTGTTGAAGGTTTGATCATTAAGATCATTCGGGTATAAGTAAAACAACGTTTGGGTTGTTCTTGGTCTTTGTTCATCTCTAAAAACCATTTTTTCTTTGTAAGTCTTCAAATCCTCAAATAACTTGTACTTCCTTACTCCTCTTGATGCATAAACCTTTGTTGTACAACTTGTTTTGTAAAAAGAATAATTTTGAAACTATATAAGCCTTAAAAAGATATACTTATGGTTCGAAATTTATAAAAATAAATATAATTAAATCATAGTTTCGTGATCGTGGTTATTTTCATGTAATAATATTTGTAATTTTGAACTTATTGTAATCGGCTTATATTGTGAGCTTATTTGATTGTTTTGAGCTCATTTTAGCATATATATATACTCGAATAAATAAGAAAACATAAAGAAATATTTTCTCAAGCTTATTTCTTGTAACTTAAATTTATTGTACTTATTTCTAGCTTATTTTTGGAAGGGTAAATCATTAAGCTTATTTGACTTAACCAATAAGCCCAAATAAGGCTTAATGGGCCTTAAAAGCCCACGTCACCCATAAGAGGGCCACGAACCCGAGCTTATTCATAAGCTTAAGGTTCGGCTTATTTTGTAATGACTCATTGAGAACTTATTGATAGCTTATGTCAAGTGAGTGTTTGTTTGCGTTTACTTATTTGGAACTTTAACATTTTAAATCGTTTAAATAGGCGTATTGGGCCTAAAAGCCCAATAAGGGTTTTTGTTACTTGTCGGACTTGTTTTAAATGGAAAACGATTGTATAGAATTTGTAAATTGTAAATTGTGATTTAGAAGTGGTTTGAAATTGGTTTTTGATAAAGTCTACGACTTTGAAAAAATGAGTAAACACGAACGGGTCATGCCAAAATTTCGTAAAAATCTTATACTTAGAAATTATTTAGAAAACATAAAATGTTTTGACTAAATTACTTAACGATTTGGAAATGTCAAATTATAAATAACAAGTTTATTTATACGTTAATAATAATATAATATTATATTTATATAATTAATATATTATTATATACGTACTTACTTACAACTTAAGACTTTTCATAAAAATCGATCACTAACGTTTTTAATACACAAAATCGAAACCCGTATTCTTCTAGGTCATATCCGTGTACCACCGTTAGTTCCGAGTGACCCTACTTTTTGACGTATACTCTTTACCTTATAATCAAGGTGAGTTCATACCACTACTCTCCGAACTATCATGAACTGTTAATTTCTTGACCGAAGGACCGGTGAAACACAGGCGAAAGAGGGAAGACCCGTGAAACAAACAAACCCCACACAAATAACAACCGGGTTGGGCCGAAGCAAGTATAATAAATCCGTGGTTCGGGCACTTCGTGGGTCAGACCGGGCGACTTGGATTTCTATGAAAGTTGTTTTAGCAGTTCATGAAATTAGTTGGCTCAGTTCATGAAAGATGTTTTAGCAGTTCATGAAAGACTGTCTACGACGGCTGCATACAAAATGGGTAGCCAAGCCGGGTCATAAAATGCTCAATCTCATCATCGCCGTTTAATGATAGCAGTGATACATATATCCAATGTAGTGTACTTTTGAGTATTGTTAGGTATACATGTCATTTCGTTTAAGTA
>BQNB010116060.1:0-20652 GCA_026074375.1 Tanacetum coccineum
AGGGAGTTGGTAGCGTGCTATGGCCCGTGTTGGTGACAGGAATAGATTTCCCGTCACCAACAAGAACATATGGATATATGCGAGAATTAAAAATAGTACTAAGATTATTAACTGAAGAGTTAAGGTGAGATGACGCACCAGTATCCATGTTCCAATTTGAGTTAGCCGGATCCTGTAAGGTCAAAGTATTAAAAGCATGTGGCAGTTGTGTCTCTTGACTAGTCAAACCCGAGGAGGCAGATTGGTTTTGTACAGCAGCCGAGTAGAGGGCCTGCTGGTGGCCATTGAACCCGAACGTGGGCTGGTGTGGTTGTGTTTGCTGAAATCCTGGAGGGGCATTGGGCCTTAAGCCCATTGTGTTGTTATGTTGAACTGGTTGCTGACCCTGCGAAATGGATAAGCCATACTGGGCCAATAGGTTTTGTTGGGCCTGAATAAGGGATAGAAGGTGTTGTTGGCTGGCTGAATTAAGACCAGTGTGTCCAGGCCCTTGTTGCATGGAGCGAGTATTATGTTGAGATGAGTTCGGGCGTGGGTCGTTGGTGCCTTTTGGAGAGGCATGAATGAAACGACAATTCATCCCCAGCGGCAATAACCTCGGCCAAAGTTGCGGCAGATCTCGGTCTTGTTCTCATTACGGGCACCGCGATCACGATTGTTGCGGTTGTCTTGAATCCGTGGTTGGGATGTAGCAAGAAGCACTTGTGGTGAGCTTGATGTAGTGGAGGTAGAGAGTATCGGTTGCTTAGACCGGAGACGCATCTCCTCAGTCGTGACCATGGTGCGAACAGTTGCTAGGTCAGGAAAGGGATCTTTGTGAGCAATTATTTGAGCAAGGCTTCCGTATTTTTCACTTAGGCCGTTGATGGCATAGGTGACAATATCGTCATCATCCATGGTCGAGCCAAGGTCGGTAAGAAGAGTGATAATGGAATCAATCTTGGAGAAGTAGGCGTCTGGTGTGTCGTCGCCCATTTGTATGACACGTAGTTCACCTTTTAAAGCAACGGTACGTGTCCTTTTGTTTTCTTGGAAGATGGTTTCGATGGTGTCCCAGGCGGCTTTAGCCGAAGCAGGGTTGGTGCTGATCATCCTTTTCCGAAGCGTTGGAGAAAGGGTAAGAAAGATCCATGATTTTACGATGGAGTCAGCCGTGATCCATTCGTCGGTTGGTGGATCAGATGTGGACGTCGATCCATCGATGTGGTTTAGCACGTTAAAGTTGCTGCAGTGCCCTTTGAAAAAGTAACTCCATGTGGAGTAGTTCGATTCCTGAAGATCGAGTTTTTCGGGTACGAGACTATTGATGTTATGTACCGCGTAGAGTTTTTCAACCAAGGTAAGGGCAGGAGGGGGTGGTGGTGTATTCGAGTTTGTCATGGCAGAGTGATGAGTTCGACTGTTAAATCGAGGTGAGGTTTGATGATTTAGGGTTTTGGGGATCGGCTGTGAAGGCCTGATACCATGTAATATGATAGATATTGTATTGATTGAATGAATTACATAAGAGATGGCATATCTATTTATAATAAATAGATAGCTTTGTAAATAAGCAACATCAAACCTAACCCTAATGGACCACAAGCCCACAATCGGGCTTGGGCCACTTATTCGTCTAACAGATACTCCTGACACTACAAGAAATAGGAGAACAGGTGACGGAATTTTCCCCAGCGACATTTGTCGCTGGGGAAAGCTCACTAAACGACAAAAATTGATCCTACGTGGCACCAATTCTCGTTGAAAATTTAGACCAAATATTCTGACCTTTTCCCCGGCGACATGTCGCCGGGGATAATGCCGTTATATTTTAGCCAAAATTTTCTACCAAAAACGTGGCGGGATTTTTTCCCGCTTATGTTTCCCCAGCGACGTGTCGCTGAGTTACTCGTTGCTTGATGGATCATGGTTTAATAAAAGAGTTAAATAAAAACAATACTTACTTGCAAGTATTATTAAACCCATGTCACTGATTCACAGTTTGCATCCATGTTTCCATATATCATGATCACCGTCCAACATATACCAATCGTTCCACACTCTTTGAGTCATCTCCTCCAACTTCCTTTGTTTTCCGAATTTGAATTTCATGTCTAGAAAGATTCTGAGATCTCACACAGACACACCAATCTTGATTACCACTAAAATATTGGTATCGTATTGTTTGAGTAAATTACGGGTCTTGATACACATAGATTGCTTGATAATTTATGAATCGTGTGTATAGTTCACTTTCCGAATCACCAATTTCGACCCTATTTGTGACTTGGGTACACGAATTCGTATATTGATAAGAACAAAGAACACACTCAAATTCTAGGCACAAGAATGAGAGCAAAAACATAAAGAAGATTGTAATGTTTGTTATGGATTCTTACTTCAGTCATAATGAAAGACCAAAATGGATGTCTATTTATAATAGACAATATGACTTTTGGTAAAAAGTCATACCCTTTCATGAATGGTCACACTTTTTGGTTCAAAGTAACTAACTTTGGTCACACTTTTTGGATCAAAGTAACTAACTTTTAAATAGATTTCAGCAACACATAATAGCGACAGTTTTTCTGTCACTATTTACAACGGTTACATCTATTCAATGGTCACAACGACCTAGTGACGAATTTTCTGTCACAAAACTAATGCATTCCATCGTATCCGAAATCAAGCTGATTAGTTTAAACAAAGCGTACACTTCCGCACCTCCAGAACTGTATTATAACCTTAACTTACAAATCACTTTTGTCTCGGTAAATCACCATTACACAAAATGCTCGATGGCACTAAAATCACCAACATATAAAAGTAAAGAAAACTTTGAATGTGATCAGAATGGCTGAGAAATGGAACCTGCAGTGGAGAAATTTGGCACTAATTGCTAAATGATTGGTAGGGCATAAAAATGTCGATATCAGTTGAATGTGGTATTGAATTAAACCTGAATTGTGGGTGTAGACCATATTTACCCATTTTAACCCACCAGAATCTCATATCCCAAACACTGGTTTAGCCAGAAAAATGCAGAAACCAAGTTACAATTCTGGAAAGTGGCAAAGGCCATTGAACTACTCATATGGCCAGTCTAATACCTGCTATGGTTGTATGAGAATTGAAAATTATGTAGCAAGCTGTGAATGAATGGTGGAGTGCCAACCTGGAGATGCCATTTTAGAGTTCAAAAGTTTGTTTTTGTCTGTGATGATGATGATGCAGCTGAAACTGACTAATGAGCTCTGGAATGGAAATGTATCCAAGGTGGGATGTATCCTTAAGTGTATCTACAAGTTTGAGTGAAGATGCCAAATTATTGGAAATGTAGCTCATTGGTAGAAAGCTTAATGGAACAGGAGTTTTTCTCTATTCTTGGTGAAGCCATGACACAAGAGCCTCTGTGGGTCAGGATGACTACAGGTAGGGTGTTTGTGTGAAATGGAAATGTAGTCAAGATAGAGTGTTCTCCATGGATGCCTAGAGCTAAGTATGCTAGTTTAGCCTAGATGAATTGGTGAGTTTACATTTCTGTTGTATGTGTTTTATGTATCTCTTTTTTTAGCATTTGCCAGCTGTTTGGGTATGTCCATCAGTTTGGCAATTGGCTTTGTATTGTAAGTAATTTTTGTTTATTAATATAATTCACCGGTTTAAACCAAAAAAAAGTTTTAACTGTTTCATACATCTTAAAATATCATGGATTTCTTTCGAAGAACCTCACTTGTTACATGTGTAAATAGCCGAGATTATGTAAATACGTGGTGTGACATCTCAACTGTAGATTGCGGAGCTAGTAGGGTGACAAGTATGTGCTGAGCCACCTTTAATCAACCTATTTCGTTCATTGGATATATTGCGATTACAAGCCGTTTTTCTACTATTTTCTTATATTTAGTCCCCTTTTAAGCCGGCCCCTTAACTAAAAATCTTGGCTGCGCCTCTATAACATTTGTTGAAATCCTCGGTATATAGCTTTTCACAATAGCTTCCATTTATGATTTTATTCTATAGAACATGCTGCCTCATCTTGACTATCTTTAACCATTGAATTCTTGTACTACCCGGCCGCCTTCAAATCTTTATATTCAATTCGTATTGAAATAAAAATTATGTTTTCCGTCTATCAAATTTTATAAGAAAGTTGAAGCTTTTATTTACGTTACATATTTTAGTTATCATGATCGGTAACACGTTAGATCGCTGTTCTAATCCAACATGAGTTTTTGCATTAGATGTTGGTCACAAGATTAGTCATTTAGTCTCACCACGCTAGTATGTGCCGGCTTTCTGTGATTCTGTCTATTTAAGTTGGCCTCGTAACTCTGACGGCTTAATACAAGTTGAGCAATTTTTCATTCCATTTGCTTTTCTTCCATCAATGAGTCTGCTAACCCTCGAATTTTCTTTGTTTCTGTCAAAGGTTTCGGCTACAAAAGGGGCATGAAACTAGCTAGTTGTATTTATGTAGTACGCACCAAGTGAGAATAGATTTGAAAATTAAAGGCAAGTGCATATATACGTAATCATAATATGCTCTCAAATCCCAACTTTCTTCCAGATTACAAATGATAATTCTAGCCAATGATTAGTACTTGATGCATTTTCATTTGTGCATAATATAGGAATAATCCAAGTGGAACTAATATTAGGTACAATGAATCCTTGAAACAAATGGAATACTTCACCATATTCCCAAACAAGCATAAAGTAACATATGATGCAAGGCCGAGATGCTAATGTACGGTTATCAATGCTTGACGCGTACTCACGTAAATACTGAAATTGGATCTGTTAAACCGTAAATGCACGTTACAATTTGGGAGTTTAACCACGTGTAACAAGGAACAAACAATTGTTACACCAATTTAAACCAATGGGTCTTTGGCTTAACGGTATTCCTAATAAGATTGTGAATGATCCTCAACAAACACGAACTAAAATCCTACATCTTTATCCAGTTACATACATATACGTGTATATATATAATAAAATTAAAGTATGAACATTCGTTCTTCCATACTATGCGAATGCATCAAGAATCATTAGCGTGGAAATTAAAGTTTCATAAAGCTTTACATGATGTGGAAGAATCTTCATTATATATATAAACACAATCTATATAGTAATATGAAGCTTTATGAGATTTTAATTAGTTGTTCCTTATTTATATAAACACAATCTATATATTAATATGAGATTTTAAATAGTTTACCTTTTGGTATGCTTATGCTAATTATGATCTAGAAACTTTTCAAGATTATCAAATTGCATTGATATTGGATATGTTTAGAAGGGATTGATCCTCATTTGCAAGTGTTTAGGCCTTTATTCTCCACATAATATTCCATTAACCTAATTAGTGATATATTTAACCATTATTTTAGCTTTTGGTTATAATACTTCAAACTTTTCCCTTTGTGCAAAACCAACAAACATCCTTTCGCCGAAAATGTGATTTGTAACGAGTGGTTACCTGACGAATTGATGTCCTCTATTCTTATTTTATAAGAAATTTGAGCAAATGAACTAGCGTGCACGTTACGTAATGGATAGATTAAGACTTGGTATACTTGGATTATAACATTTCAAAGTTATCTTTCTTGCATGGAAGCATTCATTGGTAAGAATCACTAGTCATTGATGATGTTCGCTATCAAGACCCATTTTTGAATTGCATCTTTGCTTTTGAGTCAGTAAATTCGATTTCCAGATCTTTATTTCTAATTTAACTCCCTTTGTTGTATGCTTATTTCCCTTTCTTTGGTTCTCAATACCATTCTTTGATGGCTAAACATTCTTTGTCAACTTTGACCATAAATATTTTTGTTTGTGCTATTTAGTATTTGATGCATAATATATGAATAGATTGAGTTTTAAATATATTTTTTATTGGTATAATTTTCATCAAGTATTATGTAACATAAACAAAAATATTTAAGGTCAAAGTTGACAAAGAAAGACTTAGAAAGTCAAAAGTGGACAATAATTTTGAGACGGAGGTAGTATCAATTTAGCTAAGTATTATAGACAGAGTAAACAAAATTGAATTCAATTTCAAACTCCAGACCTATTGATGTTCAACAAAATTGAATAACCGCTAACAACTCGAGTCAAAGTGTTACTTGTTAGCCATAAAGCTGATAAACTGGCTATGGTTTGAGTTAATTAACGTGCGTCCATCTCTCTGACCCCTAATCTCGGCCCTCTTGCTAAGCTGTGTAACGCATCTAAGCATACAAGACCTGGTGCATATGTCTTGTAATTTATAGCTTTAGGCTAGTATTTAATTGAGCAATATATAAATTTCTTTTCCAAAAATAAAAGCATGTGTGCCTATCTATATCAATATGTACATGTATATATGATCAATACATATAGTTGTATGCACATAAATACACTAGCAGTATAGATATATATATAGTTACATCATATAGTTCACACATGTCATGAAGATTCTTTCTTTAAATAATCAAACTATTTCATCATATAGGATGCATCATCCTCTATTTCTTATTTTATAGTTATATGTTTATGATTTTATTCCAAAGCTAGAATATATACCTCTAGCTCAGCAACCTTCAATTCCTATATAAACCTCAGCTCCACCATTAATTCTACCATCATCAACATTCTTATAATCCTTAATTCCTCATAGAAAACCATGTCAGGTGTTTGGGTGTTCAAGAAAAATGGTGTGGTTAAACTCGTGGAAAACCCTGGTGCTGGCTCGTTACAAGGTGCATCTCGAGGCAAGGTGCTAGTGCACCTTCCCACCAATGAAGTTGTGACTTCATACGAGGTTCTTGAAAGAATGCTCACATCTATCGGGTGGGAACGTTACTATGATGATCCAGACCTTTTCCAGTTTCATAAAAGATCCACCATTCACCTCATTTCCCTCCCTAAAAGTTTCAAGAAACTCAAGTCCATGCACATGTATGATATTGTGGTGAAGAACCGCAATGTCTTTGAAGTACGCAATTCATAGTTCATGGCATGTGATAGTCTCAGCTCGTTGATTTGATTTTTTGTTTGATATCTAAACGATGTGTGTTTGTTGTATGTCAAAATTTCTTGATTCGTGTTATGTGTCTTGATCATGAAGTGTAACGATTTAGGAAGCTAATTGATGTTGGTCAAAACCAGGGCCGTCTCTAAATTTATGAAATTTTTAAAGGCCCTGAGCGAAATTACATAATGAGGCCATGCGATAAGAAACGTTATATATAAAGTGTCATCGTTTTTAAGAAATAATGCATATAATTGTTAACGGGATAAATTTTGGTGCCCCTAAAATTTTTGGGGCCCTGTGCGGTCGCCCACCTTGCACACCCTCAAAGCCGGCCCTGGTCAAAACGGTTTGTTTTGATTGTTAGAATTTGTATAAAAATTAAAAGTTCTTGGGTGATTGAAATTTGAAAGTGTACTTAGTTTATTGATGCTGTTGTTTCGCCAGTGAACACCGAATGCTAAATAGTTTTTGAGACTTCAACCTACAAACTCTTGGTTGATGATGTGTATCCGAAGTGTACGTTGGTTTCTTGTTGTGTGGACTGACTTTGTTTGTTGAATAAATAAGCACAGGTTTATAATTGCTTGATTTCCGTGATAAATACACCGAGAACAGAAATATTTGACCGTGTAACGTCAGGGCATGTGCATTGGTACAGCACGACGGTCGATAGGAAAGAACCTACATTTCCAAGATTTGATACCCGAACATGCGTTAGAGACGCAGTGAGGCTTATCTTGAACTTAATGATAGAAAACCAGTCACCATATTTGCTAAGGCTAAAGAAACGGCAGAACAACGAAATGGTTTGGATGATACCACGAGAACGGAAATACAACTTGAAGATTGTAATCTTGAATATAGCTTATGGGGTTCATTTTAGACACATGAACACGAAAATGCTTAACGACTGACAAAAAGAAAGAAGAAAAGGTGATATAAATCCCAGCATACCTCAGCAAAGAAGGTAGATGCCAATATCATCAGTTACAAGCTGTTCCATAAGACGATGATGTTTCCCATTGATGGCATGGATGGTGACACTTGGTATGGGAGTGCAACTAGAGTTTCTTGCATTAATTAGTGGTGTATAGGAAAAATCTTCTTAATTCCATTAAATCGAAACATGTAAGTATTGTTTGTACCTTGTAAATAATTATGTGACAAGCATCCACGTAAAGATATCGAAAAACATCTCGGCCTTGTACTTTCCTATGGCAAACGGAAATTTGCAGTATTGTGTAACCTTGTATTTGCCAAAATTATACTGAAATGCATGGATGTTTTCCGGTCGGTAATTTTAAGTGAGGGACGATATCACGCGTGATAAAACTTTTATGGCTGCCACCATCGATAACAACATCAAAGAACTCGTGCTCGATGATACGACGTGTCCGAAACATATTGTGTTGTTCGGATTGCTCGAATCCATCGTGTATATAATTATAGCTTCCATTTCTCAAACTTTTTAATTGTATAACTTTTTATTTGTATGGGATTGGTGGGATGGCTATACGTACGGAGCATGACCCACCATGTAACATCTGTTGGAGTAAGACCTCCCAATCTTGTAAGAATCTTGATATCTTTGGTCCTAACATTAGTTATCATGATCTGTAACACGTTAGATCTGCATTCGAATCTAATATTAGTTTCTACATTAGATGTTGGTCGCAAGATTAGCCGCACCACGCTAGCATGGGCATTCTGTGTTTTTAAGCAGGCCTCGTTACTCTAAGGGCTTTTTACAAGTTGAGCAACTTTTCAATCCATATGCATTTCTTTCATCAATGAGTCTGCTAACCCTCGAATTTGCTTCGTTTCTGTCAAAGGTTTCGGCTACAAAAGGAGCACGAAACTAGTGGTATGTCGTACCTACGAAATGAGATTTGATTTGAAAATTAAAGGCAAGAGCATATATTCGTAATCATAATATGCTCTCAATTAATTAAATCCCAACTTTCTTCCAGATCACAAATAATAATTCATAATTCTAGCCGATGATTGCATGGTAGTACTTGATACATTTTCATTTGTGCATGATAGGAATAACCCACTTGAAACTAATATTAGGTATAGTGAATCTTTGAAACAAATGGAATACTTCACCATATTCCCAAGCAAGCTTAAAGTAACATATGATGCAAGGCCGAGATGCTAGTGTACGGCTATCAATGATTGACGACATGTACTCACGTAGATACTGATCGAGATTGGAAAATCTGTTAAACTAAGTATGTGTTTTATGTGCTGGCGCACTCAAATTTTAAACGTACATGCGCGTTACAATTTTGGAGCTGAGTTTAACCACATGTAACAACGAACAAACAATTGTGACACCGTGAGCGAGTGCCCATGTCGGGCGAAGACTGATGGCTCCATACGGGATACAACAGATGCATAATAGAGGGGAAGTTATTCTTTTTTATACCAATGGGTCTTTGACTTAACGGCATTCATAATAAGATTGTCAAATGTTCCTCAACCAACTCGGATTTATCAGGTTACATACATACACATACATGCATACATATACGTGTATGTATATAATAAAATTAAAGTATGAACATTCGTTCTTCCATACTATGTGAATGCATCAAGAAGACAAGAACCATATATATATGAGCGTGGAAAATAAAGTTTCATAAAGCTTTACATGATGTGGAAGAATGTTCATTATTTATATAAACACAATCGATATATTAATATGAGATTTTAAGTAGTTTACCTTTTGGTATGCTTATGCTATTTATGATCTAGAAACTATTTCAAGATTATCATATTACTTTGATATTGGATATGTTTAGAAGGGATTGATCCTCATTTGCAAGTGTTTAGGCCTTTATTCTCTACATAATATTCCATTAACCTAATTAAGATGTATCTAACCATTTTTTTTAGCTTTTGGTTATGATACTTCAAACTTTTCCCTTTGTGCAAAACCAACAAACATCCTTTTGCCGAAAATGTGATTTGTAACCAGTGGTTACCTGACAAATTGATGTCCTCTATTCTTATTTTATAAGAAATTTGAGCAAATGAACAAGCGTGCACGTTACGTAATAGATAAATTAAGATCTGGAATATTTGGATTCTAACATTTCAAAGTTATGTTACTTGCGTCGAAGCATTCATTGGTAAGAATGCGCTAGTCATTGATAATGTTCGCTATCAAGGCCCATTTTTTCATTGTATCTTTGCTTTTGAGTCAGAAAATTTGATTTCGAGACAGTTATTTCTAATAAAACTCCCTTTATTGTATGCTTATTTCACTTTCTTTGATTCTCAATACCATTCTTTGATGGCTAAACGTGCGTGACTTAAATTGTTTGAAAATACTAGAAGGCAAGGATAACAAAGGATATACACACAAAATGTTATATAGATTATTATTAGGTCGATATAAATGTAGGGGTGTTCATCGGTTCGGTTTTCGGGTTTGTGGGTTGTACGGTTCGGGTTAATCGTTTTGAAAATTTTCAAAGTCAAAACCAAAACCAAACCAAACCAAAACACAAAAACTCAATTATTATAACGGATAAAACCAAACCATACACCAAATTAGAATTCGGTCTGGTTTCAGTTAAAACCAAGAAAACCAAATTCAAGTAAACTCCAAAAAAATTAAAAACGTTTTCCCCAAAATATAATCTAAAAGTTATAAATAAAAGATAAAATTTTCAAATAAAATTAACATATCAAAAAGTCTCACAAAGTATTCAAGTAAATCAACAAAAAAATGTTTAAGAAACAAAAAGGTTTCATGACAAAAATAAATGAAAGCGAAATAAGATATTTTTTCGACAAAAATCTTCATAAGCTTTATTAGCTTGAATATTCCATCTTCAAGCATTGAAACACAGTTGCAACTTCACTCTTGCTCAGTATATGTGAATTTATATGAATCAAGTAGGCAAACTCTTGTTCTGTTACTTACGATATTGCGATGAATGCTTGATATTTGAGAATTTTAGAGTGATTGGTTTAAAAGATTTTAACAAACTAGAATTCCTAGTTAGGATATATATAATTAACTTTTTTTCATGTGTATAGAGATATTCGGTTTTTTCCGTTGGTTTTGGTTTTACTTTTGTCAACCCATAACTAAACCAAACACCAATTAAATAAATACGATTCGGTTTCAAACCAGACCATACACCAATTAAATTTTTTGGTTCGGTTATATTCGGTTTTGGTCCGGTTTATTTTTCGATTTATTCGGTGTCAAACCAAACACTGAACACCCCTATATAAATGAACACTAACTTTATACACCAAGTGCTATACTTGTTAGCTAAATGCCACTAGTACTCATAAGAGGGTATATGGAAATGTATTTCTACGGTTCTATCAATTTAGCTAAGTATTATAGACAGAGTAAACAAAATTGAATTCAATTTCAAACTCCAGACCTATTGATGTTCAACAAAATTGAATAACCGCTAACAACTCGAGTCAAAGTGTTACTTGTTAGCCATAAAGCTGATAAACTGGCTATGGTTTGAGTTAATTAACGTGCGTCCATCTCTCGGATCCCTAATCTCGGCCCTCTTGCTAAGCTGTGTAACGCATCTAAGCATATACGACCTGGTGCATATGTCGTGATAACCTACGTGGTAATAACAATCGTTAATGTCGTTGAAATACTCCATTAATTACAAGAGCATATTATTCTAGTAGATAACAAATGTTAGTATCTCATTTTGCACTTTCATTTTGCACTTTCATATACATGCGAACTATACAATCTTGGGTATCTTCAATGTCAAACATCGTTACATCACCGTGCCACCAGTCGGTCAATGGTGTAGTCAGAGCTATTTCGATGAGGTTCACTGTCGTTGTTAGTGGCAGGGTGCTTTTGACTAGGTGATTGCCGTTAAGTCGTTTTGTGATTTTGTTTGTGTACGGATGGCGGGGTTCCTCCTTTGATTTCGAGATTTTCACAATTGTAAACGCAAGGATCGTTGTAATTACATTAGGGTGGTTTGGTCATATGTGGAATGTAATTTCTAGCTTTTGGCTAGCTTAGTATTTAAGTGAGCAATATATAAATTGCTTTTCCAAATATAAAAACATGTGTGCATATATATCTGATCAATATGTACATGTATATCTGATCAATACATATAGTTGTAATGTTGTATGCACATAAATACGCTAGCAGTATAGATATATAGTTACATCATATAGTTCACACATGTCATGAAGATTCTTTCTTTAGAAATCAAACTATATCATCATATATGATGCATCATCCTCTATTTCTTATTTTATAGGGATAATTGCACGAAAATGTATCATACTTGCCACTTTTTGTTATTGTGTGTACTGGACTTTTTTTTCTTCTTTATTTGTGTACTGAACTTTCAAATTTCGACCTTTGTGTGTAATTTGTCACTTTTTGGCCATGTAAAATGACCATTTTACCCTTCGAATTTTGAAAAAAAAAAAAAAAAAAAAAAAACAAAAAAAAAAAAAAAAAAAATAAAAAAAAAAAAAAAATAAAAAAAAAAAAAAAAAAAAAAAAAAAAAAAAAAAAAAAAAAAAAAAAAAAAAAAAAAAAAAAAAAAATAAAAAAAAAAAAAAAAAAAAAAAAAAAAAAAAAAAAAAAAAAATAAAAAAAAAAAAAAAAAAAAAAAAAAAAAAAAAAAAAAAAAAAAAAAAAAAAAAAAAAAAAAAAAAAAATAAATAAAAAAAAAAATACAATAAAAAAAAAAAAAAAAAAAAAAAAAAAAAAAAAAAAACAAAAAAAAAAAAAAAAAAAAAAAAGTAAGGATAAAACGGTCACAGATACACACAAAGGTCGAAATTTGAAAGTTCAGTACATACAATAAGAAAAAAAAAAGTTGAGTACACACAATAACAAAAACTGGCAAGTATAATATATTTTCAAGTAATTAACCCTATTTTATAGTTATATATTTATGATTTTATTTCAAAGCTAGAATATATACCTCTAGCTCAGCAACCTTCAGTTCCTATATAAACCTCAGCTCCACCATTAATTCTACCATCATCAACATTCTTATAATCCTTAATTCCTCATAGAAAACCATGTCAGGTGTTTGGGTGTTCAAAAAAAATGGTGTAGTTAAACTCGTGGAAAACCCTGGTGCATCTCGTGGCAAGGTACTAGTGCACCTTCCCACCAATGAAGTCGTGACTTCATACGAGGTTCTTGAAAGAATGCTCACATCTATTGGGTGGGAACGCTACTATGATGATCCAAACCTTTTCCAGTTTCATAAAAGATCCACCGTTCACCTCATTTCTCTTCCTAAAAGTTTCAAGAAACTCAAGTCCATGCACATGTATGATATTGTGGTCAAGAACCGCAATGTCTTTGAAGTACGCGATTCATAGCTATTCATGGTCATGTGATAGTCTCAGCTCCTTGGTTTGATCTTTTGTTTGATAAACGATGTGTGTTTGTTGTATGTCGAAATTTCTTGATTCGTGTTATGTGTTTGATCATGAACTGTGGCGATTTAGGAAGCTAATTGATGTTGGTAAAAAGGGCTTGTTTTGATTGTAAGAATTTGTATATTAATTTTAAGTTCTTGGGTGATTGAAAATTTAAAAGTGTACTTTGTTTATCGATGCTTTTGTTCTGCGAGTGAACACCGAATACTAAATAGTTGTCGAGACTTGAACCTATACTACAAACTCTTGGTCGATGATGTGTATCCGAAGTGTATGTTGGATTGACTTTGTTTGTTGATTACATAAGCACGGGTTCATAATTGTTTGATTTACGTGATAAAAGATACTCCGTATGCATGGTGTCCAATATCCATTTCCGTGATAAAAGATGTATCTTTTAATACTTTTACAGTTTAACAAAAAATGCATACTCTTCACTATTTTAATAAAAGGTACGTACACTATTGTTGGGTCAAAGATTTTATTCGGGTGAGGATGGAGAACATTAAAATGTATGATTTCATTAAAACTAGTAAAAAATTAAAAAAAAACTTGTTGATTAGGTAATATTTATATGATACAAAAATTTGAGATCAGGTTCATTTTGAAAAAATCAAGAATTTTTACAAAAATATTAACTAAGCGACAAACATTCACGGGTTACCTAAACCCTTGAGAACTCCCCTAGGTCCGTCCCTAGATTTATCCAATGATTATTTTTAGTACTTAGAACATAAAATAGCGTAAGTTAAGTTTTGTCACACCCCGACGACGGCGGATACACGAGGCGTGACGGATGATTGATCGTCATAACATAAAGCGTCAATATAGAGAAAATTAAAATGCATTAAAACAAGTGTTACAATAACCTCCGACAACAAGTATGGAACTTGTGTAAAAAAAAGGTTGAACCACATTATTACAACCAACACCTCACATCCGGAGGGATACATATCTAACTGAAATCAAAAAGGCAAAAACTGAATCATAGTCTAAATGCAACTCCAAATGATAAGATCCAAAATGGATGCTCTTAGGTCTGCTAAAAGTCTCTAATCCTGGCTTCATGGATCATTCACATAACCTGAAAATGATACTCTAAAGGGTTAACATTACGTTGGCGAGCTCGTAGGTTTAAGAAAAACCCAGGTGCTGTGCTAGAATATAAGAGCGGGCAGTTGTGCAATATGAAAGCATAATGCATATAACACTATTTAAATGATCATCACATCAACACACCATAGGTAATGTCTCGTATATCCTGAGGGCAAATACAACTACACCCAACTCCAAATATTGAGGGCAAATACAACTGCACCCAACTCCAAATCATGAGTAATGTAATTCTTCTCATGTATCTTCAATTTTCTAGAGGCTTTGCGATCACCCTACTCCTTTGCATAAGTACACAACATAGTCCTAGACCTAAAGCATCGTAGTATACTACAAAGTCTTCTGGTCCATCGAGGAGAGCTAGAACATAGGTCTTATTCTTTTGAGTCAACATGGTCTATCTTAGAGATTTGAAATGCTTCTTCCTGTAACTCACCCCAGACATAGGTCTTATTATTTTGAGTCAACATGGTAAGTGGTTTAGCGATCTTGTAGAAATTCTCAATGAATCGGCGGTAATATCCTGCTAATCCTAAGTATGAACGAACTTCGGATGGAATTCTAGACGCTTCCCAATTCTTAACAGCTTCAATCTTACTGGGGTCTACATGTATACCATCACCATTAATCACATGCCTAAGGAATTATACCTCTTGCAACCAGAATTCACACTTAGAGAATTTTTCATACAGTTTCTCCTTCTTGAGCGGTTCTAAGATTAACCTTAGATGTGTCTCATGTTCTTCCTTTGTCCTAGAGTAGATCAAAGTATCATCTATGAACACTATCACAAACTTCTCTAGGTAAGGTCTGCATACTCGGTTCATCAAGTCTATGAATACTGCTGGTGCATTCGTCAAACCAAAAGGCATTACTGTAAACTCAAAGTGTTTATATCGAGTTCTAAATGCAGTCTTTAGAATGTCATCCTCGTGCATTCTGAGCTGATGGTATTCGAATCGCATGTCTATCTTAGAGAAATATTGTGATCCTTGCAAGTGATCAAACAGGTCATCTATCATAGGAAGGGGATAACGGTTCTTGATGGTCAGCTTATTCAACTCTCTATAGTCTATACACATCCTAAATGAATCATCCATCTTCTTAACAAATAATACCGGTGCTCCCCATGGTGATGAACTTGGTCAAATGAAACCCTTGTCCTGGAGTTCTCTGAGTTGACTTGACAACTCCTCAATTTCAGAAGGCGCCAAACGATAGGGAGATTTACAATCGGCATTGATCCAGGGATTAAGTCGATACGAAACTCGAATTCTCAGGATGGTGGTAATCCTGATAGGTCGTCAGGAAATACCTCGGGAAAGGTCCTAACTACAACAATGTCTTTTAGTTTCTTCTCTTTGTTCTTTGCACCTATGAGGCATCTCACCTTCTCTTTTGGTTTTTCTCCTAAGACTCTAAGCATTTCGTCATGTGGTAGTGAAATCCTAACTACCTTCTCGTGGCAAACGATTTCGGCCTTGTGCTGGGATAACCAGTCCATTCCTACGATCACATCAAAACTCCCATGTCCAAATGGTATCAAGTCGATGTCGAATGTATGACCTTCTATCTCTTGTTTA
Organism: Tanacetum coccineum; assembly: GCA_026074375.1. Taxonomy (NCBI): domain Eukaryota; kingdom Viridiplantae; phylum Streptophyta; class Magnoliopsida; order Asterales; family Asteraceae; genus Tanacetum; species Tanacetum coccineum. The sequence goes on from BQNB010116060.1 coordinate 16,126, forward strand.
CAACCACGTATAACCTTATTGATTTATACTAGTTGCCTACTGGCTATTTCAATCTCATAAAGGTATGAAAGTAGTGGAAACAAAGATATAGTCGGCACCAAAATTGAATAGTGTTATGGCATAATGGTTGTTTAGAGTGAACGTACCCGTCACAATGTTCGAGTCCTGGCGAGCTTCCTCTACTCCCATCATGAATGCTCCTCCACGTGCCTGATTACCATTGTTTCCATGACCTTGACCTCCCTTACTTTCCATAGGTTGGTTTTGACGGTTTCCTCCTAGTCTTAGTGATCGGGTTAACCTAAGGCAGGCTGCCTTGTAGTGATCAGTACCACCACACTCAAAACACACCCCTCGAGCAGTTGTCGGGTTTCTAGTATTCACAAGATTTACCATCCTAGACCCCACCCTACAATCCTTGGCAAAGTGCCTAAAGCATTGCAGTTTGTACACTTACGACAAGGCATCTCGAGGTTATGGTGATAACTGCAGTTTGTACACTTAGGTGTCGTACCCGTGTACTCCTTCCTAACAAGGTTAGTGATTGTGGCAAATGCTATACCAGTCCTAGATCTCTTATTGTCATCCCTAGCATTTTCGTTCATACTCAATTCCTTAACATTTCCTATCTTCTTAGTATTCTTATTCAACGATCCATTCCTAATTGCCTCACCGGTTAGCATTCTAGCTTTTAACACAACACTTTGAATTGTTGTCGGCTCCGTTGTTATCACCATTGCACGGATCTATGGAGCAAGGCAATAGATGTACCTCTCAATCCTTTTGTTCTCAGGGGTAACAAAATGAGGAACTAACCTAGCAAGCCTATGAAAATGATTAGTGTACGTAGCATGGCCAACTTTGACCATCGCGTGACATCAAAACTCAGTTTCCAGCTTTTGCATCTCATTGTTTGGACAAAACTCCTTACTCATCAACACCTTAAAATCCTCCCAAGTCATGCCAACTACGGCTTCCCAACCTTTAGTCTGGACCTGGGTATTCCACCATGTCAGTGCCTTACCAATAAATGAATTGACAGTGTACTTGACCTTCTGGTTAGCTCCACACCTACTCATGTCCTGAACCGATTCCATTTTCTCGATCCAGCGAGTGTAGACTATCGCACCACCCTTCCTATCATAATCCTTTGGGTTACACACCATAAACTCCTTGTACAAACAACTAATTTGATCATTTCCTACGTTAACACCTTTAACATCACCCTGGATGTTGCTAGTGTGGTTACCTACTTGAGCAATGATGGTAGGAAGTAGGTCTTGCAATTGTTAAGTGATTACCATAGAGAAGTCAGGGACTTTGTCATTACCTTCATTTAGCCCGATACATTCACCAACTCTTCTCGTTGGTTCTCCAGTCCTTCCACCCCTTCTACCTGTTCGTCCATCTGTCCTTCCACCTCATGGTGCAACAGTCTGTTGACCTGCACTACGTGTCGTCACCCTTGGTGGCATTGTCTATGCGAGGGAGGGTATAGGTAATGTTAGGTAGGAGGGAGATTTCGTATATAAACTGTCCTAATATATATTATAGTACGTAGATATATGATCCTAAGGTGTCAACACCGATTTGAGCAACCAGGATAGCAAGTCCACGTGGGTTGTAGCATACTCATAAATACGTTGGCCACCGTATTTATAGATACCTCCTTTCCCAGTTCTACTCAGTATCTTGCTTACACAGCTCAGTGATTGACTCATCTAGTTCGATAGACGATAGACGATATATAAGATAGATGATATATATAATAAACGATATAAAATAGATAATATACAATAGATAAATATTAGATTGATGATATATGATAGCTGATATGAGATAGATAATATAACATAGATAATATAACATAGATAATATAATATAGATTGTATAAGATAGATAGTATAGATAGATAATATAGATATATGCAAAAACAAGTATAAGCGTGTAACACCCCCTTATTTGACATATAGCAGCGAAAGCTAATTTGGGGTATTACTTTATGAATCAACAGTCATAATCATAGAAAACGACTCAAAAGTGACGTTTTGGAAAATTTAGTTATCATTCAATATCATATCAGAGTTTTACAAAGAAGGTCCTAAAATACATTGAAAACATAAAAGTTGAATGATAACAAGTTTGGACGTCCTCAAGTCCAATGCCACTCCGTGTCATAGTTTGCTCAATTACCTGAGATAAACATGCTAAAAGGGTCAACACAACGGTTGAGTGAAATTCATAGATTTCTAAACAAGATGGTTGAATACAAGTTATCATAAGTGGTAATAATTGCATGCATTTACAATTATCATGGAAAACATTATTATTGCCCTAAGCTCATGCAACCAAACATTAACATGGAAATCACCTCAGTGACATTAGTAAGGAATAAATGTCCTTGTGGAAAGGCAACTTGTCAAAGTTACCCATTGTTCTCAAATATAGTGCGTTTGGTTACCCCATGTACAGGTACACCAACGGGAGTCGTCATCCCAATAGATCTATCCATAATATTCACGTTCACTCGCAAGTGACTAATGGTTCATGATTAAGAAATATTGGCAATGAAGGCAAACTTAGGCAATAATATATCGTGATAGCATACAGTTGAAAAAATACTTGTATTCATAGTTTATAGCATGTATCCCCCTCGTAGGTTTATAAAACATTCAAAAGATTGAAATGCGAGGCTATGAACTCATCTTGATAAGGTAGTTGATTGATTTGAAATTTAATTCAAATGGAAGTAAACAGCCATGTCACGCAACCTAGGGTAATATGTCAAGTCTTAGCTTGATTGATTATATTCCAGAACTTTATTTCATAAGGTTTAACATAAACCTTAATTTGGTTTATTAATTTGTGAAAATATCGTATCACTGTTCGGGCTATCATAATCCAAAGGTCATGCAGTAAACGTTTGAGAAGCTAGGACACTTTAAATCGTAAATCCAGCAACTTGTCAAAACGTCTACCCAAATGAAAGCCCTTACATGAAATTCCCTAGTAACGTGATACGTTATAGTTTAAATGATAGGATCTTTCCCTTTTAAGTTTTTTCAAAAGCTAGTGGATGATAAATTATGTTAAATATATAACATAATTATTGAATAGTGTTTCGATCGACGAATGATAACGACAAATGTGTCGGGTTTTAATAAAATCTAGTTTTATAATATTTAAATATATTTTTATAATTAATATAAAAATATTATATTTTATACCTTTAAGAATATGAAAATGACAATTTATACCCTTGGTATATATATTAGTTTACAGCTTAAACCTTTTATATATAATTCTAAAACATTTAACCCTCAACTTTAGAGTTTGGCAAAAAAAGTCCCTGTAGTTTTAACTTTAGGATATTTACATTTTCAGCCCCTCTAGTTATTAGTTTCAAAAATTTACAATATATATCCCTTTGCATGAAAACATTTGCGAATTAAGTCCAAAATTCAAAATAGTTGTATTTTTCAATCTTGAAAGTATTTTGCAGGTTATAACTTATTACTATAAGCTAAAATAAGTAAGTTTTACGAGCTTGTAGCTTATGAAAAGTGCTTATGAGCTTAAAAATCCAAAACGGGTTTGTTTGGTTTAAAAAGATTAACCCGATGGGTTTAAGGCTTTAAGATTAGTTTTCAAGCTTATAGAAATGATAAATGAGCTTATTGAAATAACTTATTATAACATCTTATGGCTTATAGCTTGTTAGATATACGAAAAGAGCTTTTTAGGGTTTTTAGAGTGCGTTTGGTTTAGGAAAACCAAATGAGTAAGCTTTAGGGTTTAAGGGCTGATTTTATGAGATCATAAGGATGTATAGGAGCTGATATATAATCTAAAACAATACAAGAGCTTATAGAACAAGGTGAATACTTATAAAAGCTTGAATGGGTCGAAATTGATGAAATGGGTCAAACACTTTAAGTTATGAACCAAAGACTCCTTTATTCTTAAATCCTAGCTTCTACTTAGCTTAAACCTTCTTTCTTCTCTTCTATGGCATGGCTAGAACATGATTTTAAGGTAGTATGAAGTTTTGATGGTGAATTGAAAGTGTATGTATGTATGCGTGTATATATAGTGTAAAGAAAAGAGTGGTGCCCAAGTTTGCTTGGAGTGGTGACCAAGTTAATTAGAGTGGTGACCAAGTTAATTGGAGTGGTAGCCAAGGTGCTGTAGTGTAGTAACTAAGTAATAGCTAGGGTGACTAAGGAGGGCTAGGAGGTAGCTTAAAGAGGTGTAAGGGTGTAAGAGGGTTCAGTTATCAAAGTGGGGACAAGGTGGTTACTTGGAGTGCAAGGTGGTGATGGAGGTGGTAGGGTGGTTACTTGGTAGTGACAAAGTGGTGACAAGTTGGCTAGCATGGTGGTGGATCATGGTGGTGAGTAATTGCTAGGTTAAATCTTGGTTTGATACTAGTTAAGGGGTGACGAGCTCATTAGGGTTTCGGGTTAGGGTTTTAGGATTTTAGACGAGCTATGGGATGAAATGGAGGGTAACTATAGTTCATATGTG
>BQNB010116061.1:0-21433 GCA_026074375.1 Tanacetum coccineum
AGTGACAAAGTGGTTGTTTGGTACTTGAGATCTGTTTGTGACAAAGTGTTTAAATAAAAAATGCAAGTGGCAAAGTGTTCTTTTTGCAAGGTTCGCGAGTCTCTATCAGTTTGTGCCGTCAAAGTGTTGATTAATTATTGTGACCGTTATTGTTTTTGTTCGAGACAGGGATTGTGTTTTGGTGCTTTAATTATAAAGTTTAGTTTATGTAGTCACTGCAAACATACATGTTTTTGGAAGGCGTGCATATATGTTCTAATGAATTTGATGAGAAAGCGCAACGTGCGCATATGTTCTTAGAAGACGTGCACATATGTTCTGATGAATTTGATGAGAAAATGAAGAGTGGACACATATCTTATTTATAATGGATTTTTTGTAGGTAAAACTTGGAGATCTTGAAGCCGAGCTGATTGAAATAAACGCAAATAGTAAAAAACTGCAGCGTGGCTATAATGAACTTGTAGAATATAAGCTTGTCTTACAGAAGGTATGTAACAATACTTCTATGTAATCGAGTGGTAGCACTTGGTTGTATATTGTCCGTGATTGTGAAATGAATAAATTGATACGATTCAGATTCTGTCAATAGTATGATATTTTATTAGAAAATCTTCTGAATAATTTATATTGAAGTTGTCATACAAACATATAGATCATTTGAGGATTAAATGCTACACGCGCACACACATATTGAATGTATTTGTATTCGCCAACTATTTATTGTTTTCCAGGCTGGAGAGTATTTCAGAGCGGCACACAACAGTGCTATAGTTCAACACAGAGAAAGTGATTCAGCTTCTGAAGAATCTCTGGAGACTCATCTTCTGACGGATCAAGTATAGATCATGATATCAACCTAATGTGTTGTTGCTTCCTGTAGTTTCTGTACTTTAAATGATATTTTCTGATGAATACTTGTAGGATCTAAAAACTGACCAAGGGAAGCAAGTTAAATTGGGGTTTCTAGCTGGTCTCGTGCCTAAATCAAAAGCTATAGCTTTTGAAAGAATTTTATTCCATGCTACAAGGGTAATGTCTTTCTGCGGCAGGCGCCTGTGGATGAAGCTGTTGTCGATCCTAGCTCAGGAGAGAAGGTTTATGATACACCTTTGTATATTAATTTCATTTCTTTGTTAAATTTTGAAAATGAGTTATCCTCAGAATGTGATCTCTTTGCGTAATGAGTATCAATATAGGTATAAGTTGTACTCGTATTAACATGTGGCTAACACTTACAGGTTGAGAAAAATGTTTCCTAGAGAAAGAGCAAAAAGTAAAGTTCTCAAAATATGTGAAGCTTTTGGGGAAAATCGTTACCCTTTTGCAGACGATCCTAGCAAACAAGAACAAACAATAACCGAGGTACATTCAAATGCTCACGTATTTAGATATAAAGATATAGAAAGTTTTACTTGAAAATTCACATTACCTACATGTGTACTGGTAGTATTTATAAACTGAATTCATTTTAATATAAGAAAGTGAGCACATTTAGTTGTTTGTCCTTCCGCCTGTTTCTTTACCTTGTTTGTGTTCATTTATTTTTATTATTACGACACTAGTTGTTAAAGGTTGGGATCTGTTGTAATCATGCAGAAACCGGATGTGCTAAAGGTTTGGATAAGCGTGCATGTATGTTTTGAAAAGGCGTGCACATATGTTCTAATAAATTTATGGAGAAAGCGTGGCGTGCACGTATGTTATAATGATATTGACGAAAAAGCGCAACGTGCACATATGTTCTTGGAATGGCGTTTATATGTTTTAATCAATTTGTTAAGAAAAATGAAGCGTGCATATATGTTTTTTGAAGAGTGCACACATGTTTTTGGATGACGTGCACATCTTTAATTAACAAGACACCTTTGTATTTGAATTGTATTTCATTTTATATCAAATATTTGTATACTATTTATGTTTTGGTTTGTTTTAAATTTTAGAGCATGTATATGTTTATGTTTATTGTCATAAATTTCAAAGATTAAAAAATATAAACCATAAACATATGTGCCATTACCATTTAAAAAAAATAAAATTTGATGCCTAAACAATTCTACGCAAAAAACATATGTAAATTTACAAAATAAAAAAACATATATGCAACTTAATTTTTGAATAAATGTATACTGAAAAAAGTATAAAATTAAAAAAAAATTAGTTCCGAAAATCAAGGAAATTAAAAAACGTTTTTAAATTAAAAAATTCAAAAAGAAAAATTAAAATATGTTTTGACTATTATACCCTTTTGAATTAAGAAAAACATTTAATAATACACTAAATTTCTATTGGTTCAAAGTGGTTCTGTAGGTTCTGTACAAAAAAAGTGGTTCTGCAAAGAACGGTCCCCTATATATTATATATATATATATATATATATATACATATATATATATATATATATATATATAGTTAAGTTAATTTATTAATAATATTTATAAAGTTTAAAACGCGTATAAATATTATATAAGTGATACTATTTTATTTCTTAAGGTTTTTATAGTCCAAACGGACCTGAAAACGTCCGAAAACACAATTTACTATTCCTAACAGCTTTGATGTCATATAAAAATGTGCGCAGAAAATTTATGGTAATTTCAAAAAAATAGTCCAAGTTTGATCAAGAGTAACTCTTCTGTTTTATACTTTCGGGCTTTAAAACTTGCGAACTTTATCAAAAAATCATTCCGAGCAAGTTTCTAGTTTTATACTTAAGCCGGTTCGGTCCCGAAAGGGGTTAAAATCACGAAAACTAAATCTGCCAGATTATATAGAAAAACTGCATTTGCCGGTATTGTTACAAATCTTGTTTTGACCATAACTTCTTCGTTTTACATCTGTTTTTCGCGTTCTTTATGTCTACGGATTCGTATTAAGATATACTACTATATTTTTAGGGTTTTAACTCATCAAAAAATCCCTAACTTTCTGTTTATACTCGGCTGTAAAGAGGGTGTATTTATTCACTTTTTGTCTAAAATTTATACACCATTTTTACCTAACAATAACCTCTAATCTATACATTTCAACCTCTTCCACAATCAACACATCTAAACTAACCTAATCCTATCTAACACTTCACAATATAATAAAATAACTTATAAAATCAAATAAGCTAGATTATAAATAATAAACTTGACAACATGTTTAATAATCATATAAGTAAGTAGTGTTCTTAATTTCTTTGCAAATATTATAAAAGTTTACTAGTTGGTGATATAACATATAATTATAATGTTTATGTGTAAAAATAAATAATGTAAGTATGGAATCATGTATAACATAGTCAAGATGTATAAAAATCACAAGACTAAGTAAAGTATGCTTACAAAGCTTATGAACACAAAAATGAAACCTAGGCTTTGATTTTTAACCCAAGAACTTAATAAAAAATCCAACTTGAATAATGAAACCCTAACTTAATTCTTGAAACCCAAGCTTGGAATCACCTTGGAACACCTTAGATATTAACCGTGAACATACTAGATTTCTTGTAATATCAAGAAAATGGAAAACAAATGGGGATTTTGTTATGGCTTTTGAGTCGTGGCTTATGTTGGGAGAGAAAGAGAGTTTTGGTAGTTTTGCTAGTTATCAAATGAGAGTATAAATTGTGAAGTGAATATAAGGAGTGACTACCAAAATATCTAGGAGACATAAGGTACCAATCCTTTCATGAAATCAAGGAGGCGTGGGTTTTGTAAGGATGGAGAGGGGGAGGGCGTGGTTGTGTAAAAGAGTTGATTAAAGTTGGTATTGATAATGCATGAAGTAGATATTTAGCACGTGGAATAATCTAGAACAAAAATGGTATTTGTTTTGTGTATTAATAAGGGTGGCCAGTTTTGGTTATGTTTATGGGTAGGAAATTTTTTGGGTATTGTGTATAATTGTGGGTATTTGGTTAAGTGTATAAAGGTGGTAGAGTTTACATGCATGTATGAATGCTAAATATTGCGAAACGTAAACATTTTACGTAATGTATAAAAATAAAATATGAAAAGTTATAAATTATCTTTGTAATAATTATATAACACTTCTTTGACGTAAACTTTTATTTGTTTAATGCCGATTTACGTTAATTGTTGGCTTTTGGTTTACGCGATTTTACTTAACGGTTGCAATTAAAGGTAAATGCGTAAAAGTTCGAAGTAAATAGTTGTGAGTTTATTGACATAAAATGACCTGAAATTGTGGATTGTCACATCCATGACGAGAAAACATAATACGCCCTATCCGAAATCTTTCATATGCCGTATTCAGAGGCGGTTGATGAATATTATGGAATATTATAACTGTGGAGCCTACAATAAATACCCTAAAACGCCGTATCCCACATCGGCCAATACGGCGTATCGACCTCTTTCCAGACTTTATAAATACAAAACTTTAAACTTAGTTTTAGGTATGTGATGGAGGCCATCAGCGGCTGAATCATAATTTTACCACCAAATTTGATTTTCAGAAGGGAAGAGAAGCCAAAAAGGTCAAGCAACACGCTTCAATCCCTGAGAAAACCCTTGTAGTCTCTACACTCCACTATACGCGTTTGGTTAGCATTATGTTTAATCGTTGATTTGTGATTTCGTGTATTGTTACAATGACTATCGGCTAATACCTTTAGGTATTAGCCATGTTTATGATAATATAATGTTTTGATTTGTCTTTATATCGATTGTTCTTTATTCGTTGCATATTGATTATGTTTATCACTTCATACCCATTTATGTGCTTAATTATGTGTTTTACCTATCATTTAACTGGGTCTAGTCCTACATATTTAATGCGCTACAACTTCGGTGTTACGTGGGCGTAGGCTAAGAGTCTGGGATAGAAACACATAACGCTTATTCATTTAGCTAGACTAATAGGATCACCAATAGAAAGCCTTATTTTGATCTTTGGTTTAGGTAGACTAAGCCGGTGACTTAGGACTACACATAACGTCCCGTTTCCATAGGTAGTTAAGTGGGCGTGGACTACTAGCGTATGAATTTCCGTTAAGCAGTAAGTTGGTAAAGCCTCCATGAGTTAGGATTCAATATAACCATCAATATAGTTTCCTAGATAGATTATAATCAACTGTGTGAGCTTTATGCGGGTTTAGGTTAATTGTGACAGGATTAACTAGCGACAAACCTCGAGTCTAAGGAGAAGATCCACCTAACTTTCGAATGATATACCACCAACGAATTAATACAATTACTACATGAAAGGACAATCAAGGCATATTATTAGATTAAACCGGCTATTACGTTTCCATTACATTAGGCTTGACCGCTTCTTTATCTTCTGTCTATCAGCTTGTGTGTGTTATTGTTATCAAAACCTTTAGTTAGAAATAAACTCGTGATAGTCTCTCAGGCTGAAAACCCTTCTTTTCGTTAGTTTAGGTTTAATTAGATTTAACTAGAATAATTAGGTTAGATTAGTACTACCCCTAGATAAATTAAATACCGGTAGAATTAAGAGTTAACTTCCACTCTTAGTGTTCGACACCCTGCTTACCAACGAACCTACAACTGCTCCGGTACACTGCCCGTTAGTGTTAGGTAATAGGTAATTCGGCAAAATATAAATAATAAAACTTGATAACAAATATTACCTACGCATAATGACACATCAAGTTTTTGGCGCCGTTGCCGGGGAGTGCGATTGTTTAATTTCTTGTTTTTATTGGTATTTTTAGTATAAATTTAGTTTTGTTTTTCTACTGTCTGCTTTTATTTTCTGAAACGAATACTGAATACGACGTATCCATTTTTTAATACGGCGTATTTGTCATCAAACATCGATATGGAGTATCCAGTTTACTGAATACGGCGTATCAACTGTCCGATACAACAACAGTTTTAGTTAGCTTTTTCGTTTAGTTTTCTAGAATAGTTTTACTTTGAATTATGTCTTTTTTCAGGTACCGTATTTAGGTTCCCTCCTTACCTATTCAATGACCCTAAAAGGAGGTTAACTATTGAAGAAAAGTTGGCTAAATTCATTAATGAAGGTAAACGTGAATATGAGGAGATGGAAATATTCATTAAAGAATTAAGAACCACCAACAAGCTTTTGTTAAAAGAACAAAAAAACTTATTGAGTGAGCTGAAAATCAAGGTAAACGAATTGTCAAAGGTTATGGGTAATGTTTTGATTCCAAAAAACGAAGTCAAAGGAGTGACAACTAGGGGAAGAAAGATGACGTCTGAAGCCACCCCTAGTAAAGAAATTAATGAAACTGGAATCAACAAGAACGAACCTCCTAGATTTGAACATGATGTGCAGGAAAAGCCGCATGATGTTGGTGTAGAAAATAAATCTTTGAGTATATCTGAAAAACTACTCAACCATTGGAAAAACCACAACAATCATCTATCCCTTTCCCAAACCAGTTGAGAAAGAAAAAAGAAGAAGCACAACAGCGGAAGTTTTTTGAGAATCTAAAACGACTCCATATTAACATTTCATTTATCGAAGCCCTAGTGCAAATGCCAAAATACGCTAAATATCTGAAGAGTTTACTAACGAATAAATCCAGACTTGAAGAAGCTTGTACGATAACGATGAACGAAAGGTGCTTAGCTGTCCTGCTTAACAAATTGCCATCAAAAGAAAAAGACCCAGGAAGTTTCACTATCCCTTGTCAAGTTAGTATTTTGCAAATTAATAATGCATTGCCAGATCTAGGAGCTAGTATAAGTTTGATGCCCTATATGATGTATGAAAAGTTAGGTTTAGGGGAACCAAAACCAACTCGAATGAGCTTAGAACTAGCGGATAGGTCGATCCAATACCCAAGTGTTGTTTTTAGGTATAGTCGGCATAAAATAAATAGTAAAACTTGATAACAAAAATAACACCTACACAACGACACATTAAGTTTTTGGCGCCGAGTCGGAGAGTTAATAGATTGAATCCTTTTCTTATTGGTATTGTTTAGTAAAAATTTGTTTTGGTCTTCGCTTCTGTTGTTATTTATTAAATATGGGTATAACCTTTCTTTAAATATAGCGTATTCGACATCAACGTAGATACGGCGATCCATGTTACAGAATTAACGACTATCGACTGTCTGATACAACAGCAGTTTTAGTTAGCTTTCTCGTTTAGTTTTCTAGAATAGTTTTACTTCGAATTATGTCTTTTTTTCAGGTACCGTTTTTAGGGAGCCTCCTTACCTGGTCGACTACCCTATGAGGAGGTTAACTATGGAAGAAATATTAGCTAAATTCGTTGATGAAGGTAGACGTGAACATGAAGAGATGGAAATATTCATTAAAGAATTTAGAACCACCAACGAGCTTTTGTTAAAAACACAAAGCAACTTATTGAGTGAGCTGGTGATCGAGGTGAACGAATTGTCAAAGGTTATGAGCAATGTTTTGATTCTGAAAAACGAAGTCAAAGGAGTGAAAACTAGGGGATGAAGGATGACGTTTGAAGCCACCCGTAGTGAAGAAATTAATGAAACTGGAATCGACAAGAATAAACCTCCTAGATTTGAACAAGATGATGGTATGGAAAATAAACCTTCAAGTATTCCTAAAAGAACTACTCCACCATTGGTAAAACCACAACAGTCATCTATCCCTTTCCAAAACCGGGTGAGAAAAGAAAAAGAAGAAGCACTACAACGAAATTTTTAGAGAATCTGAAACAACTCGATATTAATATTCCGTTTATCGAAGCCCTAGCGCAAATACCAAAATACGTTAAATACCTGAAAAGTTTACTGACGAAACATCAAGACTTGAAGAAGCTTGTACTGATACAATGAATGAAAGGTGCTCAGTTGTCTGCTCAAGCAAACTGTCCAGATTGAGACAGGAGAAAAAGATCGCCCACGAGTTATACTACCCCTTGTCAATGTATTGTAGAAACATAAGGAGAGCAGAAGACTAGGCACTGATCACTTAACTAGGTTGAGAATGCGCATATGAGTTGTTAACGAGGAGGGAAATTGCTGATAATTCTCTAACGAGCATTAATGGCTCTAAAATTCATGTCTAAACGATAACATGGAATGCGGATTTCGTCAATTATATTGTTGGAAAGGTTGTTCCCCCAAATTGGACCTTTGAAAAAGAAAGAGTTTTTTCTCGCAAGTCAAGACCTACTTCTAGGAAGAACCTTATGCATTTAAACTATGCGCGGATAATATAATGAGAAGATGTGTGGCTGGAAGTGAAACCCTCGAAATTCTGGCACATTGTCATTGTGCCCCCCCCTACTGGTTGCATCATAGTGCTAATGTACCGCAAAGAAGGTTTATGAGTCCGATTAATTGACCTAGTGTCTTAAGATGCTAATAAGTACGTAAGACGATGTGATGCATGTCAAAGATCGGGGAACATATCTTCAAGGAACGAAATGCCTTAAAATAACATTCAGATATGCGAAGTTTTCGATGTTTGGGGATTAGATTTTATGGGACCATTTCCTGAATCTAGAGGTAATAAATACATAATTAGTGCTGCGATTATGTTCCAAATGGGTTGAAGCTCAAAGCATTACCTACAATGATGCGCGCAATGTGGTTAAGTTTTTAAACAATTATTTGCTAGGTTTTTGAGTTCCAAAGCTTTATTAGTGATAAAGGACACATTTATTTTAATTCCCAGTCCTAGAAAACTTTACAAAGATATGTGTGACCTCACCAAATTATCCACGACATACACTCCTCAATCTAATGACAACTAAAGTTACTAACAGCTATAAGCATATCCTAAGAATCTGTGGGTTAACAATCCTAAAGGTTGGTCGAAAAACTTACGATGCCATTGTAGGCATTTAGACGGCCTACCAAACACCGACAGGTGTACACCTTTCAACTAGTTTTATGGAAAGCATCAATTTACCCGTAGAAATCGAGCATAAGGCACATTGGGCATTAAAACAATGTAATATGGATCTAATGCTTGCTAGCGAAAGTCGTCTTATGTAGCTTAATGAGTTAGCCGAATTGAGAGATGATGCTTATGAAAATACTAGAATTTACAAAGAACGAACCAAGAAATGGCATATTAGACTTCGTGGTGATAAAGATTTTAAGGTAGGCGATCAAGTGCTACTTTATAATTCTCGTCTGAAGATGTACCCCAACGATTGAAGAAATATTACGGAGGTAACATTGATAAAGAGGATGATGAAGTTATAGAATTCGAGAATGGTGTAACGTGAGGCTGAATGAAGTCTAACTTAAAGACTCTCACAAAAACAAAAGTGCTTCCCGGGAGACAACCCATAATGTATTTTCATTTTCTTATCGAGTCTGTCTTCCCAAACTATCTATACGGCGTATCCAAACCCCATGGATATGGCGTATTGCCTATCTGGTCGTTATCCTGTCTTTATTTTTCAGTTATTTAAACTTTATTGTCAGACTGGTCAATACGGCGTATTCGTTAAACGAATACAGCGTATTCGACTTCTAACCCGTACTTAGGATTGTTTTCTACAGGTATCAATATGGTGTATCCTGGGTTATGGATACGGCGTATTGACTCCCGGTACATTATTTATATTTTGTTTCCTATATATTAACCATTGCAAACCCGAGATAGAATTGCACTTGTTTTCTTATACTTAATACAGGGACCTTAATGAACAAAAAGAAGAAATTGGTAGAGTATTTATAATCTAGAAATCTTGAAGTGTTGGAGTCTTGAAATCTCAAGGAGGTTGTCCAACACATTCTTGCTCGTGAACTCAACTTGGAGAATTATCACGAGCAAAACATCAAGGAGTTTTCTGTTCTAATTCTATTTTCCCTTATTATTTAATTGTTTTATCTATACAACGAGGACGTTGTATAATTTAAGTGGGTGGATGGAGAATTAGAACGTACTTGTCTTCTTTTTTACAAAATAACATGCAAGTGCTTAAAAACGGCCAAAAATTAAAAAAAAAATCTGCATGACTTTTGTAAAAATCACTAGTTACCCTAGCGTACTATAACTCTTGATACATAGTGTGAGAATTAAGCCTATTCCGTTTCCAACTGTTTACTAAAAGATTCCACAAAATTATGAGTGTGCCGGTGATGTAGTGGACTTTAGAACTTGGCCTGGTATATCACTCAAGACCGCAATGATTAGTACTATGGATTTAGATGGAGGAACATGTTCAACTGATAAATTTCTATGATTAAACCAAATAGCCTACATGTCGTAAAATTACAACACACTTGTTAGTAACTCCTTCAACCATTTGTTTACTCTCATTTTAGAGTAAATCCCCTAGAACAACCTGTTGAGCTATTCCTTTCTTTTTCTGAACCATATTATATGTTTCGTTACACCTTTCCACCTTAGCAACCGAGTAGCATTAAGCCCCATTTAATTAATGTTGCTATTTGCTTTCGTGTAAAGTTTTTGTATTTTCTTGGTCAAAGTGAAAATTTTCCTATCTGTGTAATGGTCAGGTAAATGCACAATGCGCAATGGGAAAAAATGTACTCGAAAGTTTCGCTCTTCGCGATTAAGAATCATGTCCGAAAAGAAGTGTTTACAAGGAAAAAATATCCGGTCCCCCCCCCCCGCCCAAACAATTATGATATGAAGAGGTGGTAATTAAACCGAGATTTATGATGTATTGTTTAAAAAAAAGGAAAAAAGAGAAAAATCAAAAAAAAGAAGGAAGAAAAATAGTCGGTTCAAAAGAAGTTTATACCGAAGGAATTACTTGGAAGGATCAATTATTCGTTGATACATTACAAAAATCAACGCGTAAGTCGTGATAAAAAGTGCCGATATCACCACTTATTCTGTAAAAGTATGTAAAGAGCGGGATGTAATGATTTTATGGGAACACCAACTTGTTGTCTTGACATTTCTTGTGATTGAGGCGTTTGTTTATATGTTTACGAGCCTTGTCCATGGAACGAGTCGGGAACGTACTACAACCGTCCTAAATGGTGGCTTTATAAACTATGTTTTGTATATTTTATTTAACACCCATTTTACTTCCCTTTCCTAGCAACTAACCTTAATGTCCACTCGAACAAGGACTTGTTTGAGCATGCATGTCTATTCCGTCGTTACGGCCATGTATGCATGTCTCAGCTGCCTTGTTGGATGATGAATTTCGGTGAAAGTTAGAAAGCACCTAACCCTATATCCATTCTTCAACCTAACCGCTGGTTAAACACGACAGGGTGAGATCGGATCGTATGTTTCCTATTCGTCGATACGATCGTAGCATTACGATGCAAATGCCTTGATTTGTGGTACTTAAAAAGTGAAAGACCTATTGAATGATCAACCTAAGCCTTTTTACCTAATTTATCTTTGACTTGTTTCTCCTTAGATTTAGCGTGGAATGTGAATCCTGCAAGCTACTGATACGAAGCTAATCACGACGCGAGAAAATGAGCGTACTACTTAAATGTTTGCACCCATGATTAGTTGATGAATCTGAGTGTTTTATTCATTTCCAAATTTCCGTGAGGAGCTGGTTATGTACAGGTGATTAAGAACAAAATGATGCTTAAAAGAAATTCTTAACTTCGATTGGGACACATTTTCAAAAACCATTATCTAAGTCTACTAGAGGACAAGTAGATATACAAGTGGGGGATATTTGATGACATCAAATAACATCACTTATAGCATCATATTTTATCCAGTATTTACCCACTTGAAAAATTATTGCATAGATTGGCCTTTATTGCTTTAAAGTTGATATTTCATGATTATGAAGTAATTTAGAAGTTATATAAAAGCAAGTTTTTAGAGCATAAACTAAGAGTCAGAAATTCTACTAGATTCATGACATCATGTACTAGCGTATCATTCTTAAGCAATACGCCATATCCAGACTTGACGAACTAAAAGCCCATTCCTGACTTGAAGAATACGATGTACCACATTAACATACGTCGTAATATAATACTTGGTCTGAAGAAGACCAACTGTTATACATAATACACGTATCAATCAATTAAGATACGGCGTGTCCGTGCATGCACTTCACAATTAAACCACCAAGGATTAAGACCTAATACGCCGTATCCGGGACATTTAATACGCCTTATTCACTAGTCGACAGTTAAAGATATTGCATTTAATACAATCAACAGTCAGTGATCTTGCAATTAATGCAATTAATGATGAACTTGGTCCTTACTCCAAGTAATTTCCTTATACGCCGTATTGACTGCATTTAATACGGCGTATCCACCCTTTTCGAGAGCCTATAGATACCAAACCTCAATACAAATTTTATTATTCTTTTTAACACCAAGTCCTATTTCCAGAAGATCAATGAAGCCAAGAAGGTCCTAAAAAGTGGTCCGATCAATGGGAAAACTCTTGTAATCTCTACACTCCACTATACGCGTTCGGTTAGCATTATATTTAATCGTTCATTTATGATTTCGTGTATTGTTACAATGACTATTGGCTAATACCTTTAGGTATTAGCCATGTTTATGATCATATAATGTTTTGATTTCTCTTTATATCGATTGTTCTTTATTCGTTGCATGTTGATTATGTTTATCACTTCATACCCGTTTATGTGCTTAATTATGTGTTTTCCCTATCATTCAACTGGATCTAGTCCTACATATTTAATGCGCTGCAACTTCGGTGTTGTTTGGGCGTAGGCAAGAGTCCAGGGATACGAGAACAATAATAACCTATATTCATATAGCTAGACAAATAGGAATCACCATAGAAAAATCTAGTTTTGATCTAGTATTTAGGATGGATAGTAGAATAAGCCAGTGACTTAGGATTACACATAACTTCATGTTTTTCCATAGGTAGTTTAATGGTGTAGACTACTAGTATTTGAATTTCCATTAAGTAGTAAGTTGGTAAAGCCTCTATGAGCTAGATTCAATATAACCAGCAATATAGTTTCCTAGATAAATTATAATCAACGGTGTGAGCTTTATGCGGGTTTAGGTTAATTGTGACAGGATTAACTAGCGACAAACCTTCGAGTCTAGGGAGAATATCCACCTAACTTTTGAATGATATACCACCAACGAATTAATACAATCATTGGCACGAAAGACAATCAGGCAATTATTAGATTATTAGATTAATAGCTAATATGTTTCTTCCTAAGATTTGAACCCTCTTCCCTATCTTTAGTTAATCACTTGTGTCGTTCTTTGCCATCAAACCTTAAAATAATTAAAACTAAACTCACCCATTGTCTCTCAGGCAGAAAACCCCTCTAGCAATAGTTAGGTTAATTAGATTAATTAGGGAAAATTAATACTAAACCTAAATAATAAAATACCCAGTAAGAATTAAGAATGTAACTTCTACTCTTAGTGACTGACACCTACTTACCACTAAGCTACTTTGATCGAGGTACACTGCCCGTAGAGAGTGTTGTTTTTAGTATAGTTTTGGCATAAATAAATAGTAAAACTTGATAACAAAAATAACACCTACACAACGACACATCAATAATCAACAAAAACAAACACCTAAGGGCTAAAAATATATTGTTAAGATACGAAACTTGTGACCTTAGAAAAAGGATAGAACAACTAGAAAGAAACAAATAAGCATGCCTCAAATGTGAATCACGTGACGAACTCCAATCTAAAGTTAGCTCACTATCACTAAAACTGGCTTGTTTCGAAAGTAGTAGTATCTTTTTACAAGAAATGCTTGAAAAACAAAAAAACACAAAAAGATAAGCATGGGATTGGATTCACAGAAGACATAACATCTACTAGCAACTCTAAAATCAAAAGTCAGATCCCTGTGACAAGAATGTCTACTATATAACCGGCATTGCCGTTCCTCTGCAAGAGAACAGGCAGTCAATCGAACATAAAAACTGGCTCTCTACAGAAAGTAATGAAACATTGGAGCCTAACATAGTAAAGAAAAATAATTCGTACAAATAACTAGAAAACCATTGTCAAACACTTATGTAAAGAATGCACCAATCCTTAAGAACACTGTATTAAAAAACAATTAAACACACAAACAACTAAACTAATAAACAATTAAACAAACAAATATACAAGCAAATATACAGAATTATACACTAATCTAAATTACACTAATCCTAAGGGTTAGATTAATCTAATGTTAAAAACCAAAATATCAAATAAAAATCAAGATTAAATTTTCACTCCCCGGCAACGGCGCCAAAAACTTGATGTGTCGTTGTGTGGTTGTAATTTATGTTTCAAGCTTTAAATTTATATTTTGCCGACTTTACCAAAAATAACACTTTAACGGGCAGTGTACCCGGTCGATGGGAGTTTCGTAGTAAGTAGGGTGTCGATCACTAAGAGCGAGAAACAATCTTTCAATTTATTAATATTTTGGTTATCTAAACAAAGTTAATTCTATTCTATGTTAAACCTATGCTAAACCTATATTAATCCTAAATCTAATGGATAAGGGGGGTTTTCAGCCAGAGAGACTGGTACGGGTTTTGTGGTGACTAAAATCAACTTAAGACACTAAAACACATGCAAGCACATTGACAAAAAAAAAAGAGCGGTCTAGCCAAATATAAGAAAATTGTATTAACCATTATTAATTCAATCAGAACGTTGGTTTGTTTATTTAGTGCAATGATTACTTAGCTCGATGAGGCATATCATTCTTAAGACTTAGGTGGTTCCTTTTTCTAAGACCTAGATACGAAGAATTTTGTCACAAGTAAACGTATCCGCATAAAGCAACCTTATTTGCTGATTATAATCTATCTTAGGGATTAAAGCAATGGTGATCTTGTTAAACCCTAGCTCATAGAGACTTTACCCACTTACTGCTTAAAGGCAATTCATACACTAGTAGTCACTAACCAAGTCTTTACCAGTTAATTGAGAATATACTTGTTGATCCCAAAGGTCACCTGCCGGTCCAACTAAGCTCGCAATCTAAGGGTAAAGATAGGTTATTATTCGTGATCCTATTAGTCTAGATGTATAAATCACTATATGGAGAGCCATCCCAGCATCTAGATTACTTGGTTTGTATCATTAGATCCAGTTGAATGATAGGTCGCATACAAAAGCATGTAAACAAGTATAAACTGATAAACATAAACAAGCAATCAATGATAAGTTAAGAAATAGAGATAAACCAACCAAACATTCAGATCTTCATAATAATGGATAATACCCGAAGGTATTAGCCTTCAAACATCATAATCAATACAAAAGTAATAATTTAGCCAAGGTAAACTAACCAAGTTAACGAATGATACCAAAAACTGAACGATTACAAGAGTATAGGAGATTACAAGTTGTTTCCTATGGAATTAATTACGTTGCAAGACCTCTTCTGCTCTTCTTCTCTTCTGAAAATCGACTGTTATGGTTTAGGTATCGAAAATATGATTTAGCACACCGAAAACCCGTTTTTAGGTTTTATATTTATAAGGTCGGGAAAAAGGTCAATACGGCGTATTGACTGAGGTCAATACGATTATCGAGGGTTTCTTGGAGTAACGACCACGTTCTATATCTTCCATAATATTTTATTTCCATAACTTGAATACGGCGTATTGGTCTTCTCTGGATACGGCGTATTGGATCTTGTTCCTTTGTGGTCTTTAGTGAAGTGTAGGCACATATACGCCGTATCTTCCTTGATGGATACGGCGTATTAGATGTCAGAACAGTAATCTTCAAATGTCTTCGTTTAAGCCCCAGAATGCGTGCCTTTTTGCTAATCTTCACCAAGTACTCCATAATTACAGCAATTCTCAAATACAAACGATTAAGTAATAATTCTTTGCAATAATGAAACTAAATGGGTTATTTACATGGGATAAATGATGCAATAAAAGTAACATTATTTGATGTCATCAAATATCCACCCACTTGACCTCACGAAATAGGTAGATGAAAACACTCAAATCACTCAAATAATCTATGTGGTAACATGTAACTAATTTGCTTAATTACTCGGCCGTGACGAGTATTCTATCATAGGCTTGGCAAAGATATACATCTCCACCACTAGAGCTAAGGAGTAACAAGTTTATAAAGGTAAAATGGGTTTTTATTATAAGGTTGGGTTGATCATTCTACAATCTTTCACCAAAAGTACCACACCAACAAGGCAGCTGAAGCACACATACATGGCCGTAACGACGGAATAGACATTTGTATTCGATCACCTCCTCATTCGAGTTTAACCAAGGGTTAGGATGAAGAATGATATAGGTAGGGATCTTCTAACTTTCACCAAAAGTAATAAACCAACAAGGCTGCTGAATCATGCATACATGGCTGTAACGACGGAATAGACATGCATGTTCGATTACATCCTTGTTCGCGTAAAACCCATGGTTAATGATTAGGAAAGGAAAATAAATTGTTGTTAAATAAAAATTATGAAACAAATAGATTAAGTCCAAAAAAATAAGGCATTGCTAGACACTTTTTCCCGACCCTTACCATGATAAAGACACAACTATTTACACAGGTCTTGATCATAGATCAAAAACAACAACCTAAGTTGGCGTTCCCGTAACGGTCAACTTCCCAATCATCCCATACTTTACATACTTTTACAAGACAAGTGCCGATATCTACCACTTTATACACAACTTTACATCGTTGACAATATAAAAAGTATCAACGAATAATCGATCCTTGATATATTTGGTTTAAGCTTTTGCGAAATGATTATCTTCAAACTTTCCTCTTCTTTTTTGTTGCAATTTTTCTAATTTTTTCGTTTTTTTTTCATATACTAACTACGAAACTCGGTGTAATTTCACCATCTTCATGATCATAATAACTCTAGATAATTCCTTCGATAATTTTTCATTCTTTGGAAGTACCAATAATTGTGTTGGTAGTAAAAATACATGAGTTTTGACTACTTTATACATTCCCATTTGCAATGTGCAAATTTCTTCCCAACCGTACCAAAGATAGAAAACTGACACAAGACTTGGGAAATACATACTTTACACTTTAAGCAACTAGTCAACTGATAAATGGATTAATCTAATAGGGTAGGCTAAGGTGTAAAGGTGTAACGAAACAAACAGTTGGTGTTCTTCCTAAAGGATTGGCTCTATAGGTTTTTTAGGGGTATCTTACTCTTAAGATGAGAGTAAACAAAAGGGTTTATACGGGGATTTAACTAACCAGTGTAGTTAGTTAATAAAACAACATATAGAGTCTTTTTGGGTGTAATCCTAGAAATTTACCAATTTAAACAAGTTACTCCATCTAAATCCATAGTACTCATTATTGTGGTCTCGAATAGATATATCACGCAAGTTTCTAAAGTTACTACATCACGAACAAACTATATTTTGTGAATTTTGGGTAAACATTTGGAATCGGGTAAGTTAAATCCTTCACATTATCTAATAACGTTTATTGTTGAGGGTTATGTAACAAAGTTAATTTCACAAATGTATGCTTAAAGTTTTTTAAATTTGAGCTAAATTTATGCTTTTTTGTGAAAAATGGAAAGTAGAATTTTAATTCCAACCCCACCCCCCCCTAAACTTAAAAAAAAAATAAAATGTATACAACGCCCTGTTGTATGATAAAACATTAAAAACGGTAATTTAAAAAGAAATAGTATAAGAAACTCCCTTGGATATTTTGCTCGGTAGATTCTCATTTGAGTTTATGAGCACGATTGTGTTGAAAAGCCGTCTTGAATTTCAAGACTCCAACTCTTCTAGATTTCCAGTTGTAGATATTACACCAACTTTGTCGATTTCTTTGCAGCGGAGGTCCTGTGCAAGTATGGGAAAAAATGCAAATATACTATCTCGGGTATCTACGGCTAATTAAAATAAGCTAAATAAGTGTACAGGAGACCAATACGCTGATTATAAAATAGAATACGCCGTATCGAGAATTGTAAAAAGTTATTCTATATACGGCCAGTTTGTTGAATACGCGTATCTGTGAATGAAACGACGTTTGACAGAATGGCCAATAATGTTTAAAGTGCATAAAAATAAAAGATTGATAATGTCCAGACATTCAATACGCCGTATGGTATGGAGCGGATACGCCGTATTGATGTCTGGGAAGACAGGCTCGATGAAAATAAATAACAATCAGGGTTGTCTCCCGGGAAGCACTTTTCTTTCAGCTAGTCTTTAAGTTAGAATTTTTCCTTCCAGCTTTCTTTTACTGCATCTCATGCACGCTTATATGCCCGCGTGTGAGCCATTCTTTCATCTTCGCATCTCGGACATATTCGAGTCCTAAGTTCAAGACCCCCTTGTAGAAACTCTTAAGCTTTTAGTATGAGTGCGAGATTCTATTAATCTTATCTTCTTCACTCACCTTTAGTAATGGTGAGATCTTGTTGCATTGTTTATTAGTGGGGCGTTTAAACCTCGGATGTGACCGCACCATTTGGTAAGTAACTTCTTTATTACCATTGTAAATGGTAATTATTCCTTCAAACCGTCTTGCATTAATCCCAACTTCTCTCGGAAACTGTTTGCCAAAAATAACATCGCCCATTCCTTCATCACAATAAGCATCCATATCTTCTAAAACTGCAAATGTTAAGATAAAAAAAGTTCCAACAAAGATAGGTATGTTCATTAAGGCTCCAACTACATTATTTCCCTTGTATTCCAATTCGTCCTTCATTATAGAACTATAAAACTCTTTGGACATCACATTTACGTACAAGATAGGGAAAAAATTAGCGTGTAAAAATTCAAAACCTATCATGCAAGAAAGCTTCAAGTTGTTGGCACAATCAATACAGATCTTCTTATCGTGGTCGCAATCACTAGGATATCCAAATTTGCTAACCATTCTAGCATCATTCCTGGCTTTTAAATTCTCAACTACTCACTTCTCATGGTGGGCATAAATCATCAACTTGATCTCTATAAGCTCTAATGGTACATTAAGATAATTTAGTTCTATGTAATCTACAAATTAAAGGGTCTAATGATCTATTTAACACCATTGGTTTTTCATTAGCCTAGCTTTTAAATCAAGATCCATTTCTTTCTCTTAAGCTTTGCATGTAGACCCTCTTATTAAAACTACTAGCAGGTTAAAACTTTTGAATTTATTTTTCCTCTTCCCAACACTTAAAGTAATCTTCCTTATTGAATACATTCAATCTTAGCGGGGCGGCTAGACAAAAACGGTCTCCGAGGATCAAGAGCACTTTGACATCTCGGGCTATCAAGAATTATAAAATCTACGGGGAAAACAAATTTACCAATCCCTACTAGCACATTTCATCAAGTCCTTTTTAATATTTCACGGTCTATCTGCTAATTAAACTATTCAACTTTAGTGTGAGTAATGCAATAATCCTAGTTAAGTAGGTCTGAGAGAGGCATGATCACTTAGATAGCTCCTAGTCGGCAAGGGCATTATCAAGCCAAAATTATTATATATCAGGTTATAGGTGAAATCCCTGGTCTTTCTCCTTTCGGGGTATGGATTTATCGATATGTGAAGCTCCATATGAGTAAGCTTTCGAAAATTGCGGTCCATATGATCCTTCTTTTCTTCACAGTAGCAATCATTCAAACGACTTAGAAACAGGATTGTCGTTTGTCTTGTCTTGTACATCAGTGTACTATTCTGTCCAGTGGATACAACGTATTGATGTGATCCAATACGGCGTATCGAGCTTGCATCAGCTTCAACAGTAGTTAAGATCGACTTGACATGGTCTCTCAGGTTAGTTTTAGTGGAGCTCGGTAAACTTTCAAATCCTCTTTCCTGTAGTACCTTGCTATGGCCGATTTGGAGCTACCATAGTTTTAATTGATGCTCTTTGGGTTCTTATGGCAGCCTCCGTTGAAGCTCGAATCTCTCTAATCAAATTGGAGTTTTCTTCATGTCTCTTTGTTGATTCACTCATAAACTTTCTCAGGGTTTCTTCCATATATTGCCTTTATTCTTGGTATGAACGGTTCGCATTGTTCCTCTGGTAGAATCCTGGAGCTGCTGCTCTATATCCTCCTCCTTGGAAAGGTCCACCAAATTGAGTGTAGTAAGTTTCTTGGAAGGTTTTACCTTCTTCCTTGAGTGGGCAATCTTTGGTGTAGTGAGGTCCTTTACATTGTTCACATCCTACTTGAGCATCATAAACTTTTTCATTCACCTTATTTATTTCTCTTCCAAGATTATAAAGTTATGCTTGTATGGCGGCCAATCCGTCAGAAGTTTCAGTACTTCTTGTCCTAGATGTTCCATTGTGCCATTTTTGAGAGTATTCAGCCATTTTTTGGATGGCTACTTTTGCATCGGCAGCAGTCTTAGACGGTATGGCACCTTTTGAATCAAGAATCTGTCTAGTGTGGACATCCAATCCGTTATAAAACAAGATTACCTCTTGCATCTCTGTTAAATAGTGTTAAGGACACTTCATCAAGAGTTCTTTAAATCGCTCCCATTCTTGGTAAAGGGTTTCATCCGGTTCTTGCTGAATGTTGTTGATTTCCTCCATTTTCTTTGCAGTACGAGCAGGTGGGCAATATTTTCTTAGAAACTTTGTCTTAATATCTTCCTAAGTTGTGATTGAACCAGATGGTTTGTTTCTTAGCCAACGACTCGCGGCTCTAGTTAAGGACATAAGGAAGGCTCTAAGCATCACTTAGTCTTTAGTTATATTAGGGATATGAAATAAATTAACAATCTCAAGAACTTGTTCAATGTGTTCGTTCGCATCTTCATGATCCGAACCGCTGAAGGTGTTGTCACATAGTTCCTTGAGAAGCTGGCCTTTTAATTCAAAGCTATCTTTGTCATCAATTTTAGGCCTAGAAATTCCCGATCCATAGTCAGCTCGAGTTTTGCTCATGTACTGTTCCGTGGTTTCCGTCATTGTTTTTGTAACGTCTTCCTCGGAATATTCTTCTAAATCAGAAAAGAGATTGAATTTAGGTGATCTTGATTCATCAAGACTTAGTGTCTTGAGAAGCATCCTAGATGATCGAAATTCTCGTTCCGGTTCCTTGAAGGGCGTAAATAGTTCCTTTATTAAACTCCTTGTCATGCACTACCTGAAACACGAGATAAACAATCAGTAGGATGGGGTCGAGAGAAAGAAAATACAGATATACGGAAATTGAATGTGAAAAACCAGTTCTGTTACTGTATCAGACGCTCAATACGCCGTATTCAATGGATCTGAATACGCTGTATTAATCTTTTGAACAAATACGCTGTATTGGATAAGAAAGTTGGATACGCCGTATCCAATGGAAGTGGATACGCCGTATCAGGTTATCGGCCAGAACAGTGTATAAAAAACAATTAAAGTAATAAACAACTAAACTAATAATCAATTAAACAAACAAATATACAAGTGAATATACAGAATTATACACTAATATATATTACACTAATCCTAAGGGTTAGATCTAATCTAATGCTAAAAACCAAAATATCAAATAAAATCAAGATTAAATTTTTCACTCCTCGGCAGCGGCGCCAAAAACTTGATGTGTCGTTGTGTGGTTGTAATTTATGTTTCAA
>BQNB010116062.1:0-21433 GCA_026074375.1 Tanacetum coccineum
GTTTATATGTAATGTTTATAAATTATATTTTTATTATATTTATTTTTCTAAAACATTCATACCACAATATTTCTTTTTAAAACACGTAGTTAATATATTAAAAATTGTAAAAAAACTATTTTGACACGGTTTCGGCCAAACACGGATAAATATCTAAGGCACGATTCGTAACTAGTTAAAACGACAATTTTTGTTAAAACGGATAAAGACCAAAAATAATAAATTCCATAAAAACTATAAATATGATTTAGAGATCGGTTTAACTATTAATCTTAAATTCAGAAATGTTACAAAAATCAACTTAAGACACTAAAACACACGCAAGCAAATTGACAGAAGATAAAAGAGCGGTCTAGCCAAATATAAGAAAACTATATTAATCATTATTAATCCAATCCGAACGTTGGTTTGTTTATTTAGTGCAATGATTACTTATCTCGAGGCGGCATATCATTCTTAAGAGTTAGGCGGTACTTCTTCCTAAGACCTAGATAGGAATAATTCTGTCACAATTAAACGTATCCGAATAAAGCATCCTTATTTTCTGATTAGAATCTATCTTAGGTATTAAAGCAATGGTGATCTTGTTAAACCCTAACTCATAGAGACTTTACCCACTTACTGCTAAAAGGTAATTCATACACTAGTAGTCCTAGTCACAATCCTTTAGTATATATAAATATATATAATATAAATATATATAATATAAATATATAATAAGATAATATCAATTATAGAAGAGTAAGAATTCCGTAAGGCTTTAAGAAGGAAAATTACTTTTGTCCAAAGTAAAATCCCACAAAAAAAACCTTCCCGGGTCGTGTCCCGACGAGGTGTGAATTGAGAATCGGTTACGTTTGTGATCGCGTGTTTGAATGATTCAATGATTTTTGATTTAGAATCTATTTCTACTAATAACATGCAAAAACGAGTAAAAGCAAGCCTAAAAACGAAAGCAATTAAGGCTAAGACACTAAAAACGTTAACGGGATCCTAATCCCGTTCTTTAAAAAACTAAATTCTACAAATTTAACCCTAAAAATGCAAATTTAATTTTTAACAATCCTAAATGATTAATAAAAATTTTAGAAAAAAGAATTATATTTTTTTGACTTTTATTTAATTTATTATGAATTAAAAACAGTTTTTATCTAAATTAAATATTAAAAATACTAAACTATTTATAAAAAATCTAAAAAAATTACAAAAAGTACTTAAGAGAATGCTAAATCTAAGAAAAATAAATTGGGTCACCCAGCTTATCTAAATAAGCTGGAAATAAGCCGAAAAGGGCTTATAGCTTAAAACTGCCAAAAAGGGTTAAGAATTAAATGTGGAGAAGTAAAATCGAAAAAGACCCAAGGGCGACTGGTATTGAGAGTGTGTGTTAAATATGTTGGTGTGTGAAGGGGGAGGTCACAGGTTCGACCCCTATGACCTCTCTTTTTTTTGAAAACATTTTTTTATTTTTCTTTTTTAAAAACTTATAAAATAAGCAAAAGTAACAAACTTTAAAAAGAAACTTTTTATAAAACTTGACAATAAGCCAGAAATAAGCAAAAAGAAAAAGTGACAGTTTGGACTTTTTAGACTAAGTAAAAAAAGCTAAACTATGGGCTTTTTAAAACTCAATAAGCTAAGGAAAAACAAATGAGCTATTGACAGCTTATACCCTACTCCTAATAAGCACTATGAATCAAAAATAAGTTAACAAATAAGCTGGAAAAGTTTTAAAAAGCATTAGCACAGTCTAACTTAAAAAGAAACTGAAAGGCTATAAGCCTTAAGCTAATTAAGCATATAAGCTTATATAAGCTCAAACCTAAGTTGAATAAGCTACAAGGGCCTAAAACCTAACCTAATAAGCAAATAAAAACACACATTAAGCAAAACTAAAAGCTAAAATACTCAAATAAGCAAATAAAAAGTTTGGCTAAAACTGTTAGCCAAACAGCCCTAGGGACACTTTCTAGCTTATTTTTAAACTAGTTAAGCGATCCTTATGGCTTAATGACTTATATGCAAGTCAAGCTTGTCCTATGGGCTACAATAATCAGTAAAGAAAAAGGATTTTGAAATTCATATAAGCCATGAAAAAGGCTTATGAAAAAGGCTGAATTACTCAGTATGAGCCTATTTTTTCAATTTTTTAAAAAGACAAAAGCAAAAATTCAGGCCTAAATTAAGCTAGGAAAAAGACTCATAAAGAACCATATAAGCTCAAACAGATAGAGCTTAACTCTTAAGGATCTTGTGCAAGAAATTTCAAATTCTAAAACAGATTTTAACTAACCTAAAATGAGATTGAAAAAAGGCTTTTTAAAACTGAAAATACTTAACAGATTTGACCAATATTTTAAAAGGCAAAAGTAAACTTAACTAACTTAGTTACTACTGCATTTAGACTCAACATGAAGTAAAAACAAGATCTTAAAACAAACTTTTAAGCAAAAATCAAATACAAACAATTTGAAAAACTTTCAAAACTACAGATTAAAGGAATTTGTACAAGACACCTTAAAACTTGATTTTAATCTTTGAAAACTTTTAAAAACAAATTAACTCACATTAAAAAGGCTTGTTAAAGGTGTCTTAGTGACCCAAAACCATTTTAAACTCATTTTGACCCATTTTAAGTCTTAACCCAAACACCCCTTTAAGTTACGAAAGTCCATTTTAAGCTTACAACAGGTTTAGAAAACTTATGAAAACTCAAAACAAATTAAGCATATAGTATAATAAAGACATTTAAGCAATTAGAACATAAAATTAAGAAATAAAAATAAGCAAACAAGAAATTGGCAGTTTTAAAGTTAAATATGACAGATTTAGTAATTTATGGCTCAAAAGAGCTTACAAAACCCTTTGCTTAAACAAGGGCATAAATAGCTCAAAAGAGCTTTTCTACCAGCTCTAGCTTGTCAAAGACAAGCTGTAGGATCATGTTTGTTAATGGATCTTAACCTTTAGCTTGTAAATGGTTTGTTGCCTTAGATAAATCCAAAGTAACAATGATGAAACAATGATTAACCACTATTGATTACGTGGAATTTAATCAACAATGTAAAGAAGAACATAATCAAAACACTTTTATACTGAAATTTGAATCTGCCTAAGTTACAGATTACAAACTATGATTACTATTCGATCTCTATGATCTTCTGTAGAACTATATCTACTAACTAAGAAAACCCTAATGGGCTTTACAAAATGCGTATAAAGATAATGCATATCTTTTCCTAAGATATCTCAGGCATATCTTTAACTCTAACTAATTTCTGCGTAAGCAGACTTAACTATAACATAAACAATATTAACTATTTAATACTGCCAGTACTAACTATGATAAACTGATATGCGTAAAATATATAATATAATACAATGGAAAATTACCAATTTACCCTTGAGGAAAAAGGTGAAAAGGAAACTCTTTAAAATATATATAATATAATACGTATCTTAACCGGGAAGTATGATTCCCCATGTCGTTTTCCTCAACGATTTGTGAAATTAAAACTACGCTTGTTGTTCGGACAATGATTTGAATGGGAAACAATAGTTGATTTGATTATCTACTTTTTACAATTAAAATTAACAAGCTCTAACTATTAAGCAAGAAAACAAACAACGGGAATTTAAATTTTAACTAAAAACGCAAAACGGGAACCTTAAACGGAAGCTACAAACCCTAAATTTATAAAATTAAACCTAAATCAAGTTTTTCTTTCTAAATGGACTCTATTTGACTAAAAAGTAAGTTTAAAGAAAACTAAAAAAACGGAGTTAAAATGAGCGTTAAAACACGAAAAACAAGAATGAGAACGAATCTCGTTCTTTAGAAAACGAAATTTTGCAATTTAAACCCTACGAAAGCAAAACTAATTTTTCTATGAACTTTAGGATAAAAGAAAATTTACTAAAAAAGGTTTATATTTTTTTGATTATTTTTCTTCTTTTTATGATTTTTTAAAGTTTTTAATAAAAATAAATGTTTAAAAATACTAAATTAACTCTAAAAATTCTAGAAAAATTTCAGAAAATAGCTTAAACTATTTAAATCCTAGGAAAAATAAAATTATAAGCAAAACTTATCAAATAAGCCACGAAATAAGCTATAACAGCTTATAAGGCTTATTGGACAAAATGAGTATAAAGATTAAGTTGTGTAAGTTATGGATGGATGAGCTATTGAAGCAAATTGGTTAACACGTATGGTTTGTGAGGGTGAGGTCGCAGGTTCAAGTCTGGCATACACCCATTTTTGCATTTTTATTATTTTTGAAAACTAAAAGCACAAAATTGAAAAACACACTTTTTTAAGCTATTTTAACCAAAAACAATATAAGTTGAAACTCAAAATTAAGATCTTAAAAAGCTTTTTAAGAATCTGATAACAAAAAGTGGGCTTTTGAGCACTTAAAAGCTTGTACAAAGCTTAATTAAAACTCAAATTTAAAACCAAGAGATGTTCCAGGTAGCTTGTGATGACTATAAGCTAAAAATGAAAAGCTATATTAACTAAAATCATTTTGAACTAACTGAAATTGATGAACAAAGTAGCAAACTCAGGAAGCAATTCAAAAGGCTCAAAGACTCTATAAGCTAAAATGCACAATAAGCTAAACTAATCCCTAAGCTTTTGAAAACTATTTAACCTATATATAAGCTAAGTATCCAAGTTATAAAAACCTAAGCTATAAGCTAGTAATCTAAGATTAAATCCTAAAACGAGTTACTACTGTTTTTGATTTTTTAAAGATTTTTGATGACTTTTAGAAGCAAATGCAAACTAGAATTAAGCTAAAAAATGAAAAATGCGATTTAAACTATATTAAGCTATATGTGAGTTATAAGCTAGCTAAAATTTAGATCCTAAATCCTACATTAACTTACCTAAATGATACTAGAAAAGTCAGCAGTAGTAACTGATGTTACTACTGCTGATGTAATTGACAAGTAAGCAAACAAAAGTGCAGGATACCTTTGTGGTCAATCCTGCACAACACACTCCTATTGAATGAGTTTTAAACCAACACAAGCAAGATCCAAGCTCAATGAAGCTTGGATCAAAATTTCAAAGAAATTATTAGAGGAAAAAGCTCCCCTAGTGCATAGCCAAGTTAAATAAGCTCCAAAATGAAATTAAGCTCAAACTAAACCTTAAAACTTGCTCTAATCTTAATCAAACATGATATGAAAGCTGACTTAAGAAAAATTACCAAGATCCTTTGACGTTTACAGGTCAAACAAGAGTGATCCAAAAACTCTTTAAAATTTTGACAGATTTCATATAGCTTAGTAATTTGAAAACTAGCTATCAAGACCTAATTATCAGATGAAAATTAGCTTATAACTAACTAAACAAACATAAATCCATAACTGGATAGGCCAGAATCAAAGATCTATAACTATGATATCTAATTTTTTGGTTTTTATGATTTATAAGATAATATTAAGTAATATGAAATCTAGATTATAATGACTAAAATCAGATTAAGAAACATGATAGATAAGCACATTTAGACATTTATAAGCACAGATAAGCAAGATAATAAGCAGATTTAAGCAAATAGTAAACAACTAAGCAATATTAAGACTAGGAAATTAAGACAAGTAAAGTAAATAGGAAACTTACAAAGAGCTTCAGCTTAACAGAAGCTTATAGGCTCTTAGAGCTTATCTACAGCTCTGGCTTATCAGAGATAAGCCAGTTAAGTCCTTGTGAGCCCTTCCATGATTGGCTCACCTTCCAAAAGCTTTTAAGTCCAAATAACAAAAGTAATTAAGCTGATTTTAGGATTTATGTATTAATTAAGACTGATTTAAGCTCAATCTAAGCTTAGAGACTTAGAGAGCTGAAATGAGCTTATTGAGAGCTTATGAGTCATAACACAAACACTATGAGTAAATTGAGAGCTTATCACAAATGATTAATAGGAAAAAGTAGATTTCATTAACTGAAAAAGGATTGATTACATTACTGAAAGAGATTACAACTGATTTTAAAAGTAAATTACAATAAGCTATTAAAAAGCTAAAACCTAAACTAGGTGAAAAAGGAAGAAAAAAAGATAGATGTGTGTGAGAGGTGTGGGCTTTTTATAGCCAGTTGAAGAAGCTTCTAGGCTGTTGCTTGCATCCCACGCTCCTTCTAATCTCTGCCATTGGATTCTCTCAATGATTGGATCACAATTCTCCACCCTTGGATCATATCTAACTCACACGGATTGCCAGCTTGGCAATCCGTTGTGAGACACCTTGTGTTAGTTATGAGAGTGAGTCAAGTGCAAATTCCAATATTCCTTGTGCTTCCCTACATCCAACATGTCATTCTTGCTTGGCTTAACTAATTAGGACTCATGATTTGACAACTTTCTCCCTGCCATCTTGTACTAGCTCCATTGAATTGACTATTGCACCCTTTAATTTAGAATTGCCCTTTATTTTTGACTGTGTGGTGAAAGGTAGGGGATGGGTGAATAGTGTTTGTTCTTGGCGCCTTTTTTTAGTTTAACTGAATTGGGTAAAATGGGTGGTGTGAGTTTAGGATTATGGCAATTTCAGTCCTTGTGGTTTTTAAAACAACAATGCAATGTAATCAAGAGGGTGAAAGTGGTTTTAGGAAAATGGCAAGGAATGGTCCCTTAACTTTACATAAAAGGAAAATGGGCCTAGGAATTTCTGTGGCTTTGGACTATTGTGGTTGGATTTTTAGTCCGGGTATGGATTTTTAAAAGTTTTTGGCCCATTTAGGC
This sequence comes from Tanacetum coccineum, assembly GCA_026074375.1. NCBI lineage: Eukaryota > Viridiplantae > Streptophyta > Magnoliopsida > Asterales > Asteraceae > Tanacetum > Tanacetum coccineum. The sequence goes on from BQNB010116062.1 coordinate 6,756, forward strand.
TTAGGCACCATTTTGTGTAACTTTGGAATTTGAGGACTAGTTTAGTAACTTTTGTCATTTTGTGGTATTGAACCTGAATTGACCCAAGTTGACAGAACTTGACTTTTGACTATTGGCTTGATTTCCTGGCTTCTTTATGCCTTCCGTTCCACGTGTTCGTGTTTGCCCTGTTTTGAGGACCCATTTTCTTTGAATTTATCTTATCCGTACCGCACCACACAAAAACACAAAACAGAAGCATATCTTGCCATTTTTTAGTATGTTTTGGTGGCTTAATTATGGCTTTTTAGGTATAAAATGGAGTATGTTTCTCACACATATCAAAATTCCCCAAACTAAACGAATTGCGTGTTCCTCACCCCATTAAAGTAAAACATGCCTTATAAACCAGATATTTCAAACATCCCCAAACTAAACCCTTTGAAAGGTAGCAAAAGATTTTTGGTTGAAGAGCCAAAGAACACAGTTAAAAAACACCTCAATTTCCCATTTTTCTAAAAACCTCTCCATTTTTTTTTTGTTGAGCATAATTTTGACTTTTTGTTATTTTTCCTAACTGAAGGATCATAGAACAAGATGCATTTCGAGTACCAGAGAATGCCCAAAAAAGATAAATTCCTCGTTCCTACTTTTCACTTATCCAAACCAAGCTAAAAAAAATCAATAGCTAAATATCATAAAGATGCTAACACTACTCATATTTGCAACTTGTGAACCTTTTACTCCCGATATTTATTATATCTTAAGTGAGTGTGCTATCTTGAATTTCAACCATGGATCAACTTTTTGCAACATACTATGCTTTAATTAAACGTTCCATACCTAGAATAGAGATTTTAAAGGGCGAGATCATCCCCATGTAGCGACAATAATTAATCTCGCCAAAACACAAAAGTGAATCCCAACCTTACGGCTAAGTGACCAGATTTGTGACACCCCGAACAGATATAGGTAATCGACTCACAGACCTTAGGTTTCAAAAACCTCCGGCTTCCCCCGGATATTCATAGCTTATAAAATAGAGTAGTCAAAGTGCATAAGCATATTTGAATTTACCAAAAAGAAGTTTAGTATTAATTTACACTTAACTATTTAGACATTTATGCAATTGTAACCCTCGACCTTTTAGAAGGCTATAACATTGGCTACGCCTCTGATAAGATGTAGCAAACATATTTCATGTCTGCCGTATTTTTATTATCTACAATGGGCTATTCTTTAAAGACTACACCCTTGGTTGTGAGCCGGCAAGAGGTAGTAAACTTTTATCAACCCACAGTTATTATAATATATATATATATATATATATATATATATATATATATATATATTTTTTTTATATTTATTTATTTAAAGAAGACTTCTTTTTGAAAAATTCAAGTATAAATTTGAACTAAGACTAAAATTTTTGCTATATATTACATAAAAATTGTTGATTTAAGTTTAATCTCCAAAAACAGCACGTATATTAATCCGGTTAAGAGCTTATGGGAGAAAAAGCAACAAGTTACATACATGAGCTCTTAAGATTTCCAAATAATCTTTGTTTAGCATCCTACTCATACTTAACTCTATCATTTTTCGTTCTTCGCGAATTAGCGAACGCTTAGCCTAAAAGTTAAGGAACAAGCTAGAGCTCAACACGCTCGATCGGGTCAAAATTTACTCTTATTCTTACCTAGCAAGAAAGTCAAAATTGTGACAAAAACACTTATTTTTATTTTTTATATTTTTTTATATTTTTCTACAAATTAAACTTAAAAATTTAAATTTTTTGAAATTTTTGCTATTTTTGTGGGAAAACGGGGTACGTGAGAACAAAACAATAAGTAGGTAACATCAAATCGATAGATTCCCTCCCCAAACTAAAATGAAACATTGTCCTCAATGTTTAAAGCGGGTCTCTACGCAAATCTAAGCCGTTTATTAATTATGCAAAGATAAACGTGAATCGATAAGATGAAAGGATATCGGATTTCCCCAAACTAATTGCAAACAAAGGCTAGGAAGCTCGAGTGGACCGGGACAAAACACCGAACACGAGAGTCTTCAGAAAAGTTGGGTCTATCCTGCAAACAATCACAAGCACAAACAACAAACACAAAGAACGGAAGAGTACAAGCCTCCTCACACACATTAGAAACTAGAAAGAAAAATAGAAAATGGATAAGCATGGGGTGCCTCCCACGAAGCGCTTTGTTTTTGGTAACCGAGTCACATAGCTTGACTCGATCCCTGAATTCATTTGTCCTTAGGGAGAGTGTGGAGATCCTGGACTTCCTTTGGTGGTAAGTCCCCTCCGAAGTAATGCTTCACACGATGACCATTCACCTTAAAGTTTGGACCATCAGGTTGAGATAACTCAATGGTTCCATATGGAAAAACTTTGGTGATGGTGAAAGGTCCTGACCAACGAGTTTTAAGCTTTCCTGAGAATATCTTTAGACGAGAGTTGAAGAGTAAAACTCGATCACCAACATTGAAAATGCGGTTTTTGATCTTTGAGTCATGAAGCTTCTTCGTCCTCTCTTTATAAATTAAAGAATTCTCATAAGCTTGATCACGAAGCTCATTAAGTTCATTCAGTTGAAGCTTCTGGTGATCACCCGCGGTTTTAAGATCGAAGTTAGCATGTTTTAAAGACCAATATGCTCTATGCTCTAACTCGATTGGTAAATGGTAAGACTTTCCATAAACAAACTTGTAAGGCGTACAACCAATTGGTGTCTTGAAAGCAGTACGAAATGCCCACAAAGCATCATCTAATCTGTCTGACCATGAGGCACAGTTTTCTCCAATCGTCCTTTCTAGAATACGTTTTAAACCTCGATTTGACACCTCCACTTGACCGCTCGTTTGAGGGTGATAAGCAGTAGCTAGACGATGAGTGACCCCATACTTAGACATTACTTTAGCAAATTTGTCATTACAGAAATAGGTCCCACGATCGCTTATAATAGCTCTTGGTGTTCCAAATCGGGGAAAAAGAGATTTGAAAAACTTAACTACAACTCTAGCATCATTTGTGGGGAGCGCCTTGGCTTCAACCCATTTTGAAAGATAATCAACAGCAACGAGGATGTATTTATTTCCTCTTGAAGATGGAAATGGTCCCATAAAGTCTATGCCCCAGACATCAAAGATTTCACACACTTGGATGGAATTTTGTGGCATCTCATCTCGCTGTGAAATTTTTCCCTGACGCTGGCATGAGTCACAATTTTTTACTAACTCATGGGCATCTTTATAGATTGTAGGCCAATAGAAACCGGCATTAAATACTTTCCGAGCGGTGACCTACAAGTATCACTTAGTTTCACGGCAACGAATAGGAGGAAGAGCATCGGAATGATTAGTGGTACTGCCACTAAATGGCTCATTTTCGAAAAATCAATGACAGAAATAGCATGAGCAAATTGCTTATTCTTGCTTTTCTCAGATTTTTCAGCATAAAAGGATGTTCATCGCTTCCGTATGAAATGTTAATTTTTACTCGTATAAATCTATGAGAGATTTTGCGGTGCGAAGGAATGGTCTCCCTTAAAATATTAGTGTACTCTCAGGTCGGTTCAACAATTAACCATACAAAATCAGCGAGAAAAGTGAAACCTATCTAACTTAACTACAACATCCTCGGCTAAACCCATTGGGTGTGGTATATGAAACGGACTTGGCAAGCTCGAGTGTCCATTCGAGTGGGAGTCAAAGCCTCCAAGCCCAATTTGCATTGTAGATTGGAATAGGTATAATAAGGTTCTATGCTAGCCCTCCAGAAATGGCTAAAAGCTCTAGTCCTATACCAGTTCTTGTAAAGCTCACGGATTAAGAAATTTTCCCTGGGATCTTCGAGCTTCTCGGGATACTTATGGTTCTAGATGATGCGGTTCATTCAGCATTTACGGTTGTAATGGTGATTTCTTCAAGTTTCTCTTTTGTTCACTAGTAAACACTTAAATTTATGATTTCAGCATTTCCGACGAGGAGCATATTTCAATCCTATCTCTAAACGGAGTTGTTGTTAACATTTCAAAACCTATTTGTTGAGCACTTGGTTTCATTCATCCCTCACTTTCAGCCTTTCGGGATATGGTGTTTAGATTTGATACGTATTTGGTCTTGAGAATTAAAGATCTTGTAATTTCAAACAATCACAGTTTTCTTTGCTTTTTAGTTTTGGGGATTTCAATGTATTATGGAATCTTCTTCTCTGGAGGGTGGATTGTACTCGGTATTTTCTGAACTTGTTTTTGCATTTGTCCATTGACAGTCTTGGGTTTTTTTCGGGTTCCTTTTGAAGGAATAGTAACGACGGTGTAGGAACAAGAGGAGTCGAGGTCCTTCATTCAAGTTTTACCACTTGTGTGGTGTTAACTGTCACATACTCGCAATTTGTCGATTTTTTATATTATACATTCTTGACCCTTTTAATTTTTCGTAAGAATATAAACTAAGCAGATTTTCTTCAACATGGTATATAGAGAAACCATACCCTTGGCGGGAGACAGAAATCCTACTACTTGTAGTCGCGATAATTATGGATTGTAAGAATTTAGAACGTACCAAACTTATCGCCCTAATTGGATTGCAACCAAGAGAACTAGGAGATTTCCTTCAATATACTTACCTTTTTGTGAGTTAGACTCACATAAATTATGAGATTCCCGTATCGACAAAACTTTTGATGGACTTGAAGTTGAAGCAATAAGAGTGATGGATATGCATCGATAGTTACTAGTAAACAGAGTTGTGGATTAGGGGGGGATTGGTACGTTGGAGCGGAATAATACTTGAGGATGGAGGCTCGTTATGTGTTGAGGAGAAAGAGAGGTGACCGACTCCGGCATTGTAAGTGTCTCAAAGGGATTTGTAGACCGAGTTCCTCATCTGGTTGAGCTTCAGATATTTTCGTCAAAGGAAGGATGGATCTAAGGTTGTCTTCGACAAGCCGAGAATTTAAGAAGCTAAACCGTTACCCGTTATCTAGTATAGATGATCTTTTCGATCAACTACGAGGATGTAGCGTCTACTCAAAAATCGACCTAAGGACTAGCTACTACCAACTGAAGGTTAGTGAGAAGAACTACACGACACACGACCTAGAATTTAGAGAAATAATGCTTACTTTTAAGATTTTGGAACACTACCGATATGAAATGAGTATGAACTCGAACCCGATAATCACCGGAATCCATTCAAAAGATTTAGGAACAAAATCGTGTCTAACCACTCAGCAAAATCTTAAAGCCCCGCTTGAACTACCTTATCTCATTCATTAAGTTTCTGTTATATTCCAGTGAGATCCATCACATTTGTTGACATTTTTTATGGGGTATTATTTATCATAATGTCCTCTCTACCGCTTCCCTTCACCGTTTGTTATAGTTATTGTTGCTGTGTATTATATACTTTTTGATTCACGATACTCCAATATGTTTGTGCTATGATTTTCATATGATTATATAATGAATAAATTTTGTATTAAAGATTTTTGTTGAGTAAACGGAGTTTAAAATGTTTTGAAAGGTTTATTGAGTGTCGAAAGTCACTTTGAAAATATTTGTGGCGGCTTCTTAAATATACAAAGTTGTATTTTGGAATTTTTTAAAAATGTTAGGCGTTGCCGTTGGTCTTTTCTATTCTATAGCCTACTTTTTTTTTATATAGTTTGAAAGCTATGTTTGTGGTGTTAACGTTTGGGTTTCTTTGGTTAGTGTTTTGTGTGTGGGTTGTTTAATTTTGGTGATGTGGGTTCGTCCACACTTTAACGTTTTACTTTGCACCTTTTATGTTACCGTTGGTTAATATATGTTACTTTTTCGTAAGAAGGTCGGTACAGACTGATGTATTATGTTTTTGGGCCGTTAGACTAGCATGGAGTTGTCTTTTAGTTTGCTATTTATGTGTTGGGGGGAAGTGGGCGGTGGTTTAGGTGGGGGATGAGGTGGCGTTTGGTAGGGGTAGGTGAGACGAGGCAGGAGCGTAGTGGGTGGGTGGGACCGCCCGATAAGGGGGGTGGGGGCCGGGGGCTCGCGCAGCATCGGGTGGGATGAAGAGGCTGGGTGGATTTGGCTGGTGGGTGGGGCTGTGTGGGAGGGCGGGGGGGAGTCGGACGGGGGAAGGGTTATGGGAGGTGGGCGAGGGGGGGGTGCGGGCGCGGAAGGACGAGGAGGATGGTGTCGCTGGGACGGGGGGGGCAGGGAGGGGGGGGTGGAGAGGGGGGGGATGCAGCGTCGGTGTCTTGATTTATTTTGATTTATTTTGGGGTTTGCTCTTCGGCGCGTCTATTTATTAGGTCGCGGTTAGAGCCGTTCGGTTTTACTTTAATTCGCACCGTCTGCTTATGGTGTGTCGAGCCATGATTCATCCTTGTACTTTCTAAGTAAGTTGAATACTTACCTTCATTAGCTTCGTCTGATATTAATCGCCGAACCGTACGAACATCAGAAGCCAAATCTGACTTTAACCGCTAAAAGCATAATACAGACATACCCACGCATCTACACTTTCTCCCTTGATGTTTCCACTATCAATAGACTTTCCTTATAACATGTTATATCAAGCACAAAACTTGTAATGCTATTTTTCTAAAATACTCATGTTAATGAATTAAATAACCTGGTCAAACTTAGCCAAAAATTTTGTATATTAAGAAGTGTCAAAACATTAAATTTTGCTGAATAAAATTTTCAACGCCATGTTTAAAAACGGATTTGTTAAATCCCAAATATGTTCCTAATCACACAATAGGTTAACAAAAATCGAATCCCGGGACGGTATTCCTTTAAGGGGTAGGTACTGTCACACCTCGCAATTTTCGATATTTTAAATTACTACTTTACCCTTTGACTTTTCAGTTCCAATTTGACTTTTGACTTTTTGACCTTTTACGGTAAAAATTTTGAAACGTTTTTAATAATAAATCATAATTTCGCTTATTATCGCTCATTTACAAATTTATTTTTCTAACTTATTTGACTTGAAAACGAGAAGATATATTTTATTCCTGAATTGATTTATCAAAAACGACCCGCTAAATTACGTTTTCACAACTCGGACTCTAAAGCAATTTGATGTAAAACGACATTCCTGACAACTTTTTAGTTTTGACCGAGACCCGAAAACAGTCAGAAGGTGACTGAAATGGCCTCGCAAAATTTTGAATACAACGCGTACCGACGCAGGAAAATAAATAAAGTTATATTTATCACTCTTTATTAAATAAAAATATTTAATAAATTCTTTAATATTTTAATCAAAATCATTTATTTAAAAACACAAATGTTCAAAATAAAGTTTTATTTTTACGGACAAAGTTTACCCGCGACACCCAATGGTACCAAATAAATAATAATGATTTTTAAGTAAATCTTATAAAAAAATTTATAAAATATAGTCGAGTGAATACTCATTTTTATAAAAAAAGTAATTAGGAAAACAATGGCGCAATTTTCGTAATTTAAATCAATCGTTAACTTACCGAAACGTGTCCCGAACCATTACTTTATAAAAATGCACTAAACAGTTACGTTTTATGTCCTTGAGAGAATATTAACAACATTAACCCTAGTCTTTTATACACTTGTCACTTCATTTTATAACTATGAGTATATATATAAACAAATCATTAGGGTTTCTCCTCATTTTACATATAACCCTAGCACACACCTCCTCTCCTCCATCTTTTCCGGCGCCGTCACTGGAGGAATTCCGGCCACCAGCCGCCGACCTCACGTCGGTCACCACAACCCCGATCCACCCCGATCTACACCACACCACACCCGCCGCTAAAGTCTCACCACCAACCACCGCTGCCATCCTCACCATATCACCTCGTCAAAAACCGTCGCACCTCCACAGCCGCTGCCACACCACAGTCGCCACCACCTCACCATCACTTCGGTCCCCGTCGCCCTCTCACCACGCATCACTATCGCCACACCCACCTCATCACTGCCACCCCCATCACGCCATTGCCACCACGTCAACACCATCAACACCACACCACAACCGCCACCCTCACCTTTGTCTCCACCATCTCCATCCCACTACAACACCACCCCCATCGTCGGACTCCACCCCGACGACACCACAACATCCTCCCCACAACCGTTGTCACCATCATCAACACCACCTCGCTGCCACTACCACCACGCAACCACCTACACCGCCACCACACCACTGCTGTCACCAACATCACCACCACCGAAACCTTCACCACCGCGGCTGTCACAGCCGCGTACCACCATCACTCCACCTCTTATATTTTTATTTTTATTTTTTTTACATAAAGGGTGCGTTTGGTTGTGTGTTTAACAACTTTAAGGGTGCGTTTGGTTGGTTGTAAAACAGCACCGCGAAGGGTGCGTTTTGTTTCGGGATTAGACCCACATAGGGTGCGTTTGGCTGCAACAGCAGCTAGGGACGTTTGGTTTTCTGTTTTGCAACCATTCAGGGTGCGTTTGGTTTGTTAACAACCAACATCGGATGCGGTTGGTTTTGTAAAAGTCCGCACAAGGGTGCGCTTAGGTTTTAAAATATATAGGGTATGTTTGTTTGGCTGCGAAACAGCCCATAAGGGCGTGTTTGTTTCTGCGTTTTATGGCTTAACACCCAATAAGGGTGCGTTTGGCTGCGTAACACAGCCACAAGGCTGTGTTTGTTTATGTGGTTTAACCACAGCGGGTGCGTTTGGCAGTGGGTACAACAGCCCGTAAAGGGGTGTTTGGTTCGCTGTCTTACCGCCCCTAAGGGTGTGTTTGGTTTTGCTATACTTTGTTAATAATTTGATTTCGTTAGTTATATAATGAAACACGCGGAATATATTGCAATATGGATTGATTAAAGTGGGAAAATGTTGAGTTTTGTAAAACAAGGGAAACATTGTATAAACGAATAGGTCATGCCGAAATTTCTAAAAATCTTTATACTTAGTAAATTTTCATTAAAGTTTATACTATTTTAGAAACCCGACCAAATGACAAAGTTATATATAGTTTTAAGATTATTTAATTTTAATGACACAATGAACCGATAAATGAACAAAAGCTATACAAACAAGACAACTATCTCAATTACAACCCGGTAAGAAAACGAAATATTAATTTATAAAATATTATTTTATAAATTCCCGACTAGAAAATAAAGTCATTTTTTTTGTAAAAACTTTAGAAACCTCGTTTACCTGATACGTAACTTTAAAACGTACGCTCACTTTTATACAATAACTTTTGTTTATTTAAGTGGTGATTTCCTAAGATGTGTCGAATTATTTTGTATAATTATTTTTATCACATTCTTTATATAATACTTGTAAAGTATTATCTATTGCGACTTATTCTTTTGGTTGTTTGTCCCTATAATATAATTCACCATATGGATTATATAATTGTTTCTTTGTCTCATATGTAATATATACGGAATATATTACATACCTTGCATTTTGTTTTCGATTTATTTTATTTAACCAACCACCAAACTCATCCAACCTGAAATCCAAATCCCTTATCAACGAGTCGCGTTGATGTACTCATCTATCGGTAAACCCCAAATTCATCATCCTAAGCTAATAGGATTTAACCGTAAAGTTAAACTGCAACTTCTTGGTCGAGCCGTTCCGTTCTCCGTTTGTGCTGTGATTATTATTTGCATTTCTGCTAGTTGCTCTGCAACATCAAGGTGAGTTCATAGCCCCACATTTTACTCGTTTTGAATAAATGTTTTATTATCTTTTGGGGTGAGAAACATGCTCGTTTACAAACTTGTTTACGTTACCGAATTTCAAACTCGTTTACACACTAATTACAAACCTGGTTACTTGATTGATATCACACTCTTTCTACTTATGGAATTAAGTACTTAAAGTTGTTATGAATAAATTGGTTTTTTTTTATTGGACAACTAGTGTTTTCTTTCAGTTACCATATCCTATTTACGTGTTGCCTAAGTTTGCTTAACAAACCACGAACTACTGCCCGAATTATCATGAACTGTTAATTTCTCGACCGGAGGACCGGTTGAGGGAGCGCGAGTGAATAAATAGATCTATTGGGACTAATTATCCCTATCCGCTTTGGTTCCACTTAACGAAGAACAAACGGATATATGTCATGTCGATTATACTTTATGGTGGTCTTTGGTTTGGGACACCAGCTTAGGGCAGGAATACTTTGCAACAGGATGTAACATGCCCTGTTGACTTAATTAGCTTCGGTGTCATGAGCTTAGCGCAACAGTATACACTTTTCATGCGATATTGTATCCGTTATAATAGTCGCATGTGCTTTGTACGTGAAGTTATATCTCCTATAACTGTCACGTGCGTACTGTAAACTTGTGGTCCACACTACTTTGGTTGAACGTTTCTGATTATTAAATGTTTTTCGTAATACATTGAGTGAAGCTGTATTCACTAAACGTTTTTGGTCCTCATAAATGTTTTACTTAAACCTATGAATTCACTCAACTTTATGTTGACCGTTTTAGCATGTTTTTCTCAGGTGCTTAGCTTTGGACTTCTTGATGTGCTATATGGAGTCTACGTGCAATATGATACTCTTTCAAGACTTATCAAAATATCATACTCGTTGTCTTTTGAAAACCAAATTATGCTTCCGCTACATTTTACTTACGCTTCTGCAAATGTTTAATTTCCTTTAAATATTGTAAAACTTATTTATTTTTAAACAATGCAACGAGTTATGATTTTCAAAACATCCATTAGTGGTCGTTCTCTTGTGCCTTGTGTTCGGATCATGATGACGTCACGCCCTCGGACACGTATTCCGTCCAGGCCCCGTCTGGGGGTGTGACAATAACATTAACATTCTCACGAGGGTTAGTTACGATTTGACTTGGTAGAGTTCCTGAATTCGAAGACGAAACGGTGTTGGAAGTTATGAACTTAGAAAGCATTTCCGTTAAATTTGTCATCTGGTTTTGTAAACCTTGGCCTTGATTTTGCATATTCCGTAATACATCATCATTAGCCTTGACATAATTCTCGAAATCGGTCTTTGAAACGCCTTGCATTTGTTGAGTAGGAGCTTGATAAACTGGTGGTTGAATCGTTGGAGGTTGGTAAACTTGCCCTTGATTGAAGTTACTTCCACGGTTTTGATTAAAACTAGTTCCTCGATTTTGGTTGAAATTATTTCCTTGATTTGGATTGAAACGGTTTTGGTTGTTTTGAATCGGAGGAAAACCAGGAGGTCAGCTTTGGTTTGAAACCATCGAAGGTCTAGAATTGGAATTTCCTTGATTAAATTTAGCTGCAGCAGCTTGTGAAACGTACTCTTGAATGTTGTCTTGATAAACATTGCCATCGGTGGCTGGACAGTTTTTATAAGAATGAGCACCTCCATAAGTTACACAACTCTGCTCGACCGCTTTTACGGATGCAGGAGCTTGGGCTTTTTGTTTATCGAAAATCATAGTCTTCATCAAATTCTTAAGTTCTGAGACTTCGGTTGTAAGAGCAGCAACATCTGGTGAAATTCCTGGAGTAGATGAATTCGAACTTACTTTGGCAACGACTGCCTTGTTTTGTGAATTATGAACCTTGGATTTACTTTCGATAATTCTCAAACATTCACGAGGCATCTTATCCAAAAAGTTTCCACCCGCAGCAGAATTCAATGAGTCTTGATCATTAGCATTCAAAGCATTGTAAAACATATCCAATTAATGTAATTATGAAAATCCGTGTTGTGGGCATGCTTGAAGAAGGTCATTAAATCGATCCCAAGCCTCATAAAATGATTCGTCAAATCTTTGTTGAAATCTCGTGATTTCGTTACGAAGATTTGTCGTTTTTGTAAGGAGTGGAAAGAATTGGATTAATGATTTGAAAACAAGGGGACCATCCATGTCACAATTCTGATCGTGTAGGAGGTTCTTTTTCTAAGTCCCAAATCCGGCTGAACCTTCAAGAGGAAAATGGAAATAAAAGCCATAAACTTAATTGCACGTGTCAGGCGTCGGGAATCGCATTGTGAAGTAATGCTTATTGAAAATAACGGATGTGAGCATGTGGATCCTTCTTTGTCATGTCACGAAAAATTGTTGTTATTGAACAAAGATTGATCAAAACCATGCTTTAACTGAAAGTTAGGCATTGATTTCGGGATTACAATTCATCCTCGTAACCCTCGGTTGGGGTGTTTGGAGCAATTGTTGCCATTGTCCGGATTATCAGCCATCGGACAATGGTAGGATTAACAAAAAGGTTCTTCTAAAATGAAAGGTTGAACAACAGCCGGGTTGCTTGGTTGTTGACGGTTACGGTTGGGGTCTTCTGAGAACGATCCCTCGTGCGCTTCACAAAGTAGAAAAAGAAAAATTTTAATAAATCACACACATTTTTATTATTATTATTATTATTATTATTATTATTAGTTTTAACAAACAATTTAACGGATAACAGAAGAGAGACAACTTAAATCCAATTAAATCTAATTTTAATTCACGTTAGCTCTTAAAATTTTTACCTTTTAAGTTGAGCCGTACTTCGTAAATTTGACACAATTGACAAGTTTTTAATCTTTGATTCGAGTTGGAACTTATTATGATAATACCTCAATTGAATGGTATTATTTGTTTGTGTTCTTTTACCAAATTTGTTATTTTTAAAGTTGTAAGAAGAGCAAATATTTTTTTTGTATTTTTGTTTTTAAATTTTCTATTTAACTAAAAGAAAAGAAAAATATTTTTTACTTTTTATTTTTTATATATTTTTTTATTTTTGATTTTCTTAAAAGCGTAACTTTCGAAAACGAAAGGTTCTCCAAAACATGATCAACAAACTTCAAACGATAGAATCTTACTCACAAATCCCCGACAACGGCGCCAAAAATTGATTCGTATATTTCTATACAATAAAATATATAATACAATATATAAGACAATCCAAAAGAGCAATTAAGAACTTTCCCAAAGTCTCCCTTAAGGAAAATCCACTCTAAAAGATATATATATATATAATATATATAATATAATATAATACGTATTAAACCGGGAAGTATGCTTTCCCGGGTCGTTTCCCCAACGACTTGTGAAATTAAAACCACGCTTTAGTTTGGATGATGATTTGAATAATAAAAGAGAGATTTTTGATTATCTATAACGACTAAATAAAAGCAACAATTAAAATAAGCACACAAAAGCAATTAATGTACTAAAACAATTAACGGAAACAAATAAAACGCGACAAAGAAGCAAGTAAAGCAAAATTAACTCCTAAAAATGAAAACTAAATTTCTAAACCTAGAATAAGACAAAAGAAAATTTTAGGAAAGAGAAAAATATATTTTTTTGATTATTTTTGAATTTATTATGAATTAAAAACTAATTATATATAATTAAATCCTAGAAAATAGCAAATTAAGTCCTAAAAATTAAGAAAAATAATTTTTAAACTTACAAAAATGATTTTTCTGAATGTAAAACTAAAAGTAATTTTTCTAAAACTAAAAACTATTTTTTTGTATTTTTAAAAGTTATTTTTGTATTTTTTATTGATTTCCTAAATTTTAAATCTACCAAAATTCCTAGAAATTAATAAAATAAAGGGAAAATGTAAAAAATTCAGGAAAAATCTAAAATGAAACAAGGTTTACTAGAAAAATAAAAGAAGCAGCTCAACTTATCAAATAAGCTGTGAAAGTAGCTTATTAGGCTACGGCTTTTAATCAAAAAAGAAAAAGAAAATGAGTACAAGTATTAAATGGGAAGAGGAATTAATGGATGAGCTATTGTAGCATATTGGTTAACACGTATGGTTTGTGAGTGTGAGGTCCTTGGTTCGAATCTGGCAACACCCTTTTTGCACTTTTCTTTTTATTTTTCAAAACCAAAAGCTCAAACCTATTAAGCACATAATTTTAAGCACTTTTAATAAAAGAAGCATAAGCTATAACTCAAAATTCAGCTCAAAAAGAGCTTATGAAGTTCTGTCTACAGTAAGTGAGCTTTTAAGCTCAAAATTGCTTGTTTGGACTAAAAAGCTTGTACAAAGCTTACTTTAAACTCAAATTTAAAACCAAGAGATGTATGACAACCATGGCTTGAGCAGGATGGTCAAACCATAGCGTTGACCTAATTATCTGTTCAATGAGTTTGGTTTATGAGATTTTGTTCATATGTGTATTATGTGGGAGATTGGTAATCAATCTATTGAGTGTGATCATCTCAATAAAATTGGATTGATGGTGAAGTTTGTTGAGTTCATTTCATTCACTTTTGAGTGATGGGGAAATGAGTATTGAGATTTGAGCATTTTCGTGTTAACTGTGTAAGTATTATTATGTATACGTATTTTTATTTTAGTAATTTAAGATAAGTTTAGGTTTTAGAGGTTAAGTTAAGAGAAATGAGATATTTGATGGAGAAATTTCATTTTAATCACTTATAGTGATAATGGAATTGATTGGGTATTTTGAGAAATTTGGTTTGGTTAATATGTAGATATCTAGGTGATGGATTAAAATGAGAAGTGTGTCATTTGTGAAAGAAATGAGTTTGTTAAAATATGAGAGTTTTTGGAAGACTTTCTATTTTTAGAAATGAAAAGTTATTTTTAGAAAGTAGTTTTCAAGCAAAATGGTTTAACATATTAGCTTAGGTTTTTATAAAACATAAGGTATAAAGATAATTAATTAAGTAATAAAAGAAAAAAAAAAAAA
>BQNB010116063.1:0-21433 GCA_026074375.1 Tanacetum coccineum
AGCATTACTAGGTGTAACAATAGTAATAACATCCATATTCTCACTTTCAACTATTTCATCCATAAACGTTAGATCAGGTTTGAAGGGAATGAAGTTCCCTGTATAAGGTGGGGGAACTACATGATATCCCTTATCAGATTTAGACTTATTATACTTTTGATTTTCTAACATCTCAGATGAATTCACAAAACTTTCTACTGCAGGAGAAGTTGCAGTAGAAGAAGCTGCATTATATCCCAGTCCAATTTTAAACTTGTTAATAACTTGACTTTCCAGAAAATTATTCAAAGACTTAGATGAATTTTGAAACTTCTCTAATGTTAGTTTTAACTCATCTATCTCTTTTTCTACTTTTCCAATTTCTTTTTGTTTTCAACTAAAGCATTATCTCTTAGTTTAACTTCAAGATTTAAAACATTAATGCTCTCTTCAAACACAACCTCATTTTTCTTATAATGAGCTAGTCTAGCTTCTCCTGATTCTAAACCTGCTTTATAAGATACTAAATTAAATTGAGACTTTTTGTAATCTGAAGACAAACTATCATATTGTTCTTTAAGAATAGCATAAGCTTTTACACATGATTTAGAATAAGAATCTACCTCAAAATCTGAACTGGAAGAACTTCATGAAGATGTATGTTCCATCAATGCAAAGTTTGCAGGATGCTCTTCTTCAGCTTGGTAGCTCCAATCATATCCTCCAATTCCATCTTGAGCAACCAAAGCATTTTCTGTGGGAGTTTCCACTGTCACAGTTCTTCTACTATTCTCTCTTCCTCTGTTTTCCTGATTTCTAAGAGCTCTATATTCTCTTGTAAAGTGACCATTTTTATGACAATAGTAGCACTCCACTTTAGACCTGTCAAATCCAACTCTTTGACCATTTACATCTAACTTCCTGCTTATCTTCTTGATGAATCTCCTAGCTCTAATTGTCAGCATGGCCATTTCCCATTGTAAATCCATTTCTTCTAGGTCATCAGGATCAATTTGTTCTCGATCCTCTCGTGCAAGTTGAGGAGAATTGGGCTGACTAGCTAGGAAAGCACAGATCATAGCATCACTAAGGTTATCTCCAGATGTAGGATTACATTGAGTATGAGCAGCACTAACTCCATAAGCAGTGTTATTTGTTTCATTTGTGATGCTGTTGCAGTTGCTGTTAGTGCTGTTGGAGGACAAAAAAACCACATTTTATGGATTTTGGCTTGTACTTGATGATCCTATAAGTTTAGGTTCATATATCTTTAAGTTGTTGTACAAGTCATCCAAACTGATGGTCTTTATTTCCTCTTTGTTTCTCCAGATCAAAGCATGAGTCTTCCATTCAGATGGAAGACTTCTCAACAATTTTATGTTCATGTCCTCTTGTGTAATAACTTCACCTTGGATCTCAAACTGACTAATAAGTTTTTGCAACATATCAAAAGTTTGATCCATTGTTTCTGAACTTGATCCTGCAAAGTTCTCATATTGTTGCTTGAGTAGAGTTCTCTGAACTTTCTTGGATTCCTTGTTTCATCCACATCTCTTCTCAATGGCTTTCATGAGCAATTTTGCATCTTTATATGAATGGAACTTCAGTTGATCCTTATTTGGGAGTGCCATCAACAGAGTTCCTCTAGCTTTCATCTCATTCCTTCTGTCTTGCTTTTCTTCTACAGTAGTAGGTTTATATTCCTGCTCAATTTCTCTAACAGTTCTCTTCAGCACTTTGTTACCATTCAGAATTACTTCCCAGAGGGAGTAATCAGTCATGAGAAAGTATTGTTCTATCCTTATTAACCAGAGATCATATTCCCTAGGGTTGAGGATAGGAAGTCTTGCAGTCAGAGTTGTAGAAGTAGTTCCTACCTCCATCTTATCACTGAGAAATAGATCTAGTATATATATTGTTTGTTTCTTCTTATTCAAAGCTTCACAACAAGCTCTGATACCACTTGTTGATCCCAATGAACAAATATTAAACTCCTTAGCTTGATGTAAGGTTTAGTATCCTTGGATAAATCCAAAGGTACTAAGATTGAAACTTTGAGAGTGTGATATAAACTATGCGAAATCAAGTTTATACCACTAAAAAGAATAATAGTAATGTGTGTATGACAAACAAAATTACAACCAAAACAATAAGCTTCAATATATTAACACGAACACTCTTTGACAGTGTTAGGGTTTACAACCTTGAAGCTATGAATACTATGAAAGACTTATATGATGTGACATGTCTTTCTAACTATGCCGTAGGGTTCTTTTTATACACTAAGGAAACCCTAATAGGCTTACAAAACACGTACAATGATAATGCATATCTATTCCTAATTTAACTCATGCATATCATAATAGCAGTACTAACTATATAAGACTAACAGTACTAACTATACTGGTAGTACTAATAAAGTACTAGCGGTACTAATTAATATAACTAACAGTACTAACTACTTAGTCTGTTTTCTTTAATCTTTAGCAGCAGCATCAACTCTGAACCGGTAGTAGTAAATTAGCACCAGCAGTAGTAACTCAGAATTCCCAACAATAAACCTAATCTCATCTCTCTCTTTCTCTAAAACTTGTGCTCCCGCTTCTCTCTACAAAATTTGTATCGATCTCTTTATTCGATCATTCATTCTTGTTTGTAATAAAACTATTATCAAATAGATAATAGATCCACAGCGGAATAGTTGGGTGGATATGTGAGTTGTTTCTGGTTAAGCTCATTAAGATCACTTCTTGTGATCTTGTTAAAGAGTTTGTGTTGATCTTGAATTGAGATTCAAGATCCTTGTTACTATTTTTTCATAATCTGTTCATGGTATCAGAGCCATGTTTTCCTTCTTGCTCTGGATCGATTTTATAAAATTAGGGTTTCTAAAAATTTAGGGCTTTTGTTTGAAAAAACGTGTTTTGGTCAATTAAATGTTGTTAATTGATAGATCTGGTATTGTTTTGCTTTAATTGAAAGTTTTTGAAAAAACGCCCAATTTTTCTAAAAAAATTAAGGTTTGAAAAAATTTGGGGTTTTGATCTTTAAGGCTCCTTGTAATCACTATTGTTGATTGATATTTTTGGCTATCTGCTTGGTTTTTGAAAAGTTTGGGATAAAACACCTAATTCTTGAAATTAAGGTTTCTGGTGTTGATTGTAGAATTAAAGATTCTGGGTCTTGTTATTACTTTAACTAAGTGAATCAAAGGGTAATAAGAAATCTTCCACTGGTATTTTGTTGTTTTGTGTGCACTGTAACACCTCTCACGCCTTCTCTTTTATTTTTTATTATTTTTTTGCTATAGATTGTTAAAGGATAGGTAGAGCCACTATTGTGAAGTTTATGGTTGATTGGGAGTTTAATTGTTGCTTGTGGTGTTGAGAATGTTCATTGTTTTTTTGAATAAGTCATTCTCCCCTTTGACCTACCACTTTAGTGGCAAAGAAGCTTGAGAACTTCTTGACTTAGGGCCTGTTTGGTTTGTAGATGAGTTTAGGATTATGATTTGGATTTTATTTTAGATTTAGTGTAAGTTTTAGTAAAAAGTAGGAAAGATAAAATATATAATTAATATAATAATATTTATTTTAAAACTTTATTTGAAGGGTTTAATATTGCAATGGCCAATTAAAATTCGTTGATCATATATAGATGAATTTGTGGCTGACAGAAAAAGGAGGCCCACATTATAGAAGAAAGTAAGCAAATCCTGGCATTTCTACCCGAATTTAAAGAAGAGGAATATTTAGGACTTACAGTCAAAACCAAAACCCACTCCCTTCAACCAAACTTGTTTTTTTTAACTAATATAGTCTAACCCAAATCTCAAACCCTCGTAACAAACACACCTTTATTCTTGATTGATTACTAAACTGGATGTTAGTCACCCATTACATCTGCACCCTAATGATTTCGCTGCATTGACTATTGTATCTATAAAACTAGAAGGAACTAACAGTTATCAAGTATGGTCTTGTGGTATGCTTCTTGCTTTAGAGGGTAAAAATAAAATTGGTTTTATTAATACAACATGTAGAAGGTTTAATACTGATGAGGTCTTAGGCAGACAACGGGGCAAGGTTAATGCAATTGTTTTCGGTTGGATATTAAATTTATTTATGAGAAATTATATCTTGGACACATGTTTTCATAAGAGCTTCCTCTTGTTATAGAAGAATTAAAAGAAAAACTCCTTTTGTGATAAGGTTGATGGGTCTATGACTTTTTAAATTACATCATAAAATAATCACTCTAAGTCAAAATGGGTCATCTATTGTTGATTACTATCATAAACTGAATGCATTATGGAAACAATTTGATGCCTTGGTACAATTACCTATATGTACATGTCATGCTGATGAGAATTTTAAAAAAGCATAACCAATTAATGAAATTAATGCAGTTCTTGATGGGATTAGCTGATTCATATAAGCAAATTAGAAGTTCTATTCATCTAGAGACCCTTTGCCTGATGTCAAAATTGCTTATGCTACTATTTCGAGTGAGGAGTGTCACAATATTATCACTTCTTGTAGTAATTTTGGTACCTCACAGAGGTCTCGGACTTCTGCATTTGCTTTTAATGTCTCTAGTAGAGGAAACTTTAAAAGGCCTCAAACCTCTGCTAGTGTTCCTAGACCATCTAATATGCTAGACCTAAAGATAATAGGATAAGGAGGAATGTTGGGGGTCCTACCTTAGTATGTGAGAACTGTGGTTTCAATGGTCATACCATTGATAGATGTTTTATGATAATTAGATACCCTGCTGATTTTGGTAAAAAGAAGGTTGAGTAAAATTTTAAAGGGAAAAATGTTTCCAACAATAATTCTGTTGGGTCCAATTCTTCTTATGCTTTTTATGTACAAATGGCTACACTTATATCTCTGATTAAAGATAATTCAATCAATGGAAAAGGTGTACATGCCAATATGGCAAGTACTTTTATGAATTCTAGCAAAAAATTTAATCAAAACTTTGATAGGTTCTTTTGTTATAATAGCTTGATGCATTCAAATCTTATGTCCAAAGGTGTTATCACTGATTCAGGGGTTAGTCAACATATGACTTACACTGTTAAATTTTGATGCGGTCGTTGTAAACACACCAGGTTTTACAACTCCCTAGGCAGAGTACCTAATCGTTGTAGTGTAGTATAGCAAGGACTCGGGGGTTGTTATCGTTCTCTAGGGAATATCATGTGAAGGCTCGAACTAAACCAAACTAAGATCTAAGGGGTTGAGAGAAGATTATTTTTGTGTTTTTATATTTTATGAAACAGGTAAAATCTCGGGTTTTAAGAGGTAGTTTTGGTTTTAAACTAATATTAAACTAAACTACTTTGGTGAAAACTAGTATGGTAAACAAACTTATTTACTTAATCATGCATTACTCCTTAGTTAGCTTCTTCTAATCCTATTGCTTTGTCACACTTGTGATGATCTTTGTAAATATTTCTTAAGTCATGAACGAATTACACGAACCCGCCGTCTATGTAATATTCCGTTAAGGCAACGCACAAGTAAGGTAGTATGAAGACTATTACATGGCCCCTAAGAGTACATTACATGAATTAAAATATTTAAGAGGTGATCAACCATAGATGGATAGGGTAGTATGAAGACTGTTACCGATGAAATCCTTTCTACACAATCGTGTTTCCCTAGACGTCTATGCTAATGTAATATTTTATAGCCAGTTTTCTAAAGCCTAATGCGCACATCCATCACAAGAAGCAATATAAAAAGGATTTAAAAACTAACTTTCATGCAATCATAAGTAAATACTAATAGATCGAGCCTATCATGTTAAAGAGAAGCGAAGAACAATAATTAATCAAACAACACATTGACATATTGAATGAATAAAAGATAGAGGACTTCACTTGATTAAAACATGAGTAGTAGGAGGTTACAAAGGGTTTTGAGAACCCTAAAAATGACCTAAAAGCTGCTACAACTCAAACCCTAACTGTAAAGTTCGTCTCCCAAAAGTTTCACACTTAAAACCCTAAAAACGAATTTGTATATATAGAAAATAGGCCGCGACAGCGTCGCGATATAATCCTGATGCCGTCACTTCATAGATCTTCTAGGGCTTCTTTAAGTCGGTTAAGATCTGACGTTGTCACAAAAGTCTTGACGCCGTCGCTTTGATGTTCTGAGGCATCACCGAAAATTATGACGCCGTCTCCAGCCACTATGTGCATTTTCTTCATCGACTTTGGTGTAGAGTTGTAATCTTGTCCGTTTCTTCTCTAAATGAGCCCAAGTCACGTGTATTTCCTCCAAAAGCTTCCCAAATGCTAAAAGCAAAAAAAAAAAATGATTAACCACGTATTTTAGGCATATTTGCATGATTTAGGGGGTTAAATGACCCCCAAAAAGTGTATAAAATGACACCTCATCAAATACCCCTACACTTAAGATATGCTTGTCCTCAAGCAAATAGGCTTTTCTACCTAGACAATAGCAACATCGGGGGCATTTAACTTACTTTTCAAAGATAATTTATGTCACAACCAATTAGACCTCGTAATTAAAAGCAAGGAAATTATACACTAGCACCTCACAATAAGTGTTTGGATTCTCTCTTTCTCTCGGATGTATAATGATATATAACAATATGAGAAACTAAAAATTAACACTCATTACTTGTCATAGCGTATAAATTACCATAAGCTTGATAAAGGATCAAACCTCCACCGCTATGGCGTAAGCACTTAGGAATTACTATCAAAGAGGTCTTTAAAGGGTTGTGATGTATGGGTGTAAGTTAAACGGAAACGGAAACGGATGTGATATATTTGGGTAGATTTGGGGGTGGTGGTGAGTTAATTAATATACAAGAATACATGTAAAGGCGTTGCTAAGCCAAGACTCGACCACTCTAGGACAAAGATATACAAACTCTATATCAAACTCTTTCTTTTTCTTTTCTGACTCTTTCTTGACATAAACATAAACACAAACAAGATGGCAGTCCGTACATTTTTTTCTATATTTTTTTCTTTTTCTTTTTCTCTTTTTTTTCATTTTTTTGTACACTTTTGCCCTGCCATCTGCTGAAACATAAATAATACATGACTTGGGGTTTATAATTGCACCCCTACATTTGAGTTTTTGATACTCAATACATAAACTAATCTAATGACCTGAATTGATAGGATCAACAAACATGGAGTGTATTAAGCACGTATGGGGGTAATAAATTGACTTTCTTCCCCCTTTCTCCATAAAATATATACTACCATGAATCCTAATCGTCCCAAAACTGTATACAATGATAAAAAGACTCGACTTAGCAACCATGTACTCAAGCAAATAATTAACTGAGTTTACAATAATGTACTAAAAACGAGTACATACAAGGAATGCTAAGGCGATTTGGGTGTAACAATTTGGTAAGGGTGTAAACAATGCTCTTCATTAATAATCTAGAATCCGCCAGAAAATTACGAGAACCGCAAAAAGGATAGGCTCAGAGGGGTGTACTAGGGGTATCTTGCACTAAAAATGAGTGCGAAGCAAGGGTGTGGGGATAGTTATATGATCGGGGAGACCACAATAACAAATACATGTTTAAAAATATGGTTTATCCTAGTGCCTCTTATCATTTAGCAAATCCTAATCACATAAATGTGATCTCACTAAACAGTCTCGGGATGCATCACTAAAGCAAGTTTTAGAATTTAATATACTACCGATACACTCTCATATAGTTTTAATCGATACCGATGCTCCAGAAAAAATGACAAAACCACATATGAACGATCAAATCCATGAATGCGACATACATGATTGCTCATTCCTTAACTCGAGCAAGCTAAAGGTAAAAGTATCTTAGGTATCAAAGATGGATACCTGAATTCCTAAAGATCTAGGGGCGAACCTCACATTTTTTGGGTGAAATTCTTTAGAGTGGTAGGGTTTTTGTGCTAGTTATATAATTTCTATCCATGAGACGCTAATAATACTTAAGTTTTCATTAGTAGTGCCATAAAATTTTTTAAATTTGGATCAGAATTACCGTCTACGCTACGTTTCAGTATATTACTCATCATTTTAAGGACAAAGCAAAGACAAATGAAAAAAATATTTTCTAAGGCTTTATTTTCCCTACACTTATTTTAAACATTGTCCTCAATGTTCTTAAAAGTACCCAATTAAACGGATAAAGGGAAAAGAAAAAGTAAAAGAAACTAGTACTCCCCTGGTTTTGCTCAATAATGAAGAATAAACAAATGATAAGCTGGCTAAATCGTCATCCAAGAATCGTCCATATGAAAATCCTAAGAACTCCAAAGCTTCTTCTTATCAAATATAACCTGCAAATCAAAGACAAGAAACAACTATACCTAGTGTAAAATCGGTGAGATAATAATATACAATGATGCGATTAGGGTTTTGACACTACGAAAGCAATAAAGATAGGATGAATGTGCTAGATGAAGTCGTGGTTTTCTGCAAGTTTTAGGATAACTACCTATTCTGGAAATTATACAAAATTAATTTTCAAAAATTAAAAAAATATACAAAGTTTACTGTAGCAGGGTTGGCGACGCTGTCAGGATAAATCCTGACGCTATCTCCAGCGTTTGTAAATAATTTTTTTTCGTTTCTTGGAAATTTTTCTGCACGAAATTCCTATTAGTTATTTTCTAAAAAAGTTACTGCATAAACCACAAGCTTAATTAGCACAAACATATGACTCGAAACATGACACAAGACACACAACGCGAATTAAACTAAACTATTTATTTTATATTTTTGAAATGGTTCTTATAAACCGGATATTTTCCCCTACACTTATTTGATGCAAACTACCTTTGATTGTAATTAAGACGAAGTTAAAGACAAAAAAAGCATGATCACAAGTAATTCAAACATAATAAAAAAAACAATAAAGAATAAAACACATGACAATCCTAAAATGCATAAAAGACCAAATAAATGAGATATGCCCGGGTTGCCTCTCGAGAAGCGCTTGTTTTTGTTCGAGTCACAAGCCTGACTCTACCCTTATTTAACAGTCAAAAGGGCGGGTTTCCTACCACTTAAGGTCAAGTACGGGTGATAGTATTGGTACACACCATTGTGGTAAGAAAGAGCCTTACGTTGAAAAAGTAGTTGTTGAATTATATGCTCTAAATGGTGTGTTTCTTTAATCCTGCCCTTTTATAATTCTTTTGGCCTAACGGGTAAACTAAGTCCTTCTCCTAAGAAATTATCTTCTATCACATCAGAATTTGAAAAACTCTTAGCTAGAGATCTTAGTAAACCTGTCTTAAATCCGTAATGTTTCTTTCGGTCATCTATACATGGGTGATAATTGTAATACATACCCTTAGGATGGAAAAGTGCCACGTGAGGTAAATGCGGTGTATGAATAGTTAAATGATCTACTGCCTTTATCCTAAAACTATCCGGACTATGTGGTTTTATAGGTGGGTCGGTTCCTCTTTTTTCTCCTAGATTTACATCTAAAGGTGAAAAACTAGGTAAAGGTTGAGGCTCTGGTTTATCAATACTAGGAACTTCCCTAGAACTAAGAGAAAGGTTATAATCGTAAGAATCAAAACTTGCATCCTCAAGTTGTGTTTGGTCTAAAGGTTCTTCCTCCATAGGGGTTCCTAAAGTCTCTTCTACTTCTTTTGGGTAAGTCACGGGCGATGTGTATTTCTTAAATTATGAGAGGACTTGTGGGGTACTTTGTGGGCTCGGATTTCCTACCTCTTCCTTCATCTTATCTAGATTACCTATAGGCTCATCATATGCATCGATAAAACCTAACCATGACATGCACCTAGGCTTCTTAACCATAAACATCTCACATTCTAAATCCTCCTCATATGTTTTCTTAGGCCGCGACTTAGGTAATTCTATTAATACATCCAACTTATTGGTCATTTCTAAGGAGCTCTTCTCAAATGTTTGGTACATTTGGTCACTTTTTCTAAGGGCATCTTCATAGATAGCATTCTTCCAACGTTGATACATTCTCAAAGGAGGTTAATTGGGGGAATCTTTTAAGGTTTTAGCTAACAAACTAAATTTAGCTAAATCAAAATAACTATAACCATACATATTAAATTACAACTTTATTTACAATATAAACAAGAGGGTTTTTACGAACAAAGGGAACAAAGAAAAAATAGACTACAAGAAAGCTAATTAAAAAGAAAATAAAAATCTCACTTGATAGGAATCTTGTGAGTAGACCTAAGATAAA
Organism: Tanacetum coccineum; assembly: GCA_026074375.1. Taxonomy (NCBI): domain Eukaryota; kingdom Viridiplantae; phylum Streptophyta; class Magnoliopsida; order Asterales; family Asteraceae; genus Tanacetum; species Tanacetum coccineum. The sequence continues at coordinate 10,216 of BQNB010116063.1, forward strand.
TAAAATTTGAAACCTATACTATTCCCCATGCAACAACGCCAAAAACTTGATGTGGTCGTTATAACACACCAGGTTTTACAACTCCCTAGGCAGTGTACCTAACCGTTGTAGTGTAGTATATGTAAGACTCGGGGGCTGTTATCGTTCTCTAGGGGAATAGGTTGGGAAGGCTCGAACTAAACGTAACTAAGATCTAAGAGGTTGAGAGAAGATTATTTTTGTGTTTTTATATTTTATGAAAGCAGGTAAAATCTCGGGTTTTAAGAGGTGGTTTTGGTTTTAAAATTAAACTTATATTAAACTAAACTACTTTGGGTGAAAACTCGTATGGTAAATAAACATATTTACTTAATCATGCGTTACTCCTTAGTTTGCTTCTTCTAATCCTATAGCTTTCTCACACTTGTGATGATCTGTGTAAATATTTCTTAAGTCATGAACGAGTTACATGAACCTGCTGTCTATGTAATATTCCGTTAAGGCAACGCACAAGTAAGGTAGTATGAAGACTATTAAAAGGCCCCTTTGAGTACATTACATGCATTAAAATATTTAAGAGGTGATCAACCATAGATGGGTAAGGTAGTATGAAGACTGTTACCGATGGAATCCTTTCTACACAATCGCATTTCCCTAGACATCTATGATAATGTAATATTTTATAGCCAACTTTCTAAAGCCTAACGCGCACATCCATCACAAGAAGCAATATAAAAAGGATCTACAAACTAACTTTCATGCAATCATAAGTAAATACTAATAGATCTAGCCTAGCATGTTAAAGAGAAGCAAAGAACAATAATTAATCAAACAACACATAGACATATTGAATGAATAAAAGATAGAGGACTTCACTTGATTAAAACATGAATATGAGGAGGTTACAAAGGGTTTTAAGTACCCTAAAAATGACCTAAAGGCTGCTACAACTCGAACCCTAACTGTAAAGTTTGTCTCCCAAAAGTTTCACACTTAAAACCCTAAAAACGAGTTTGTATATATAGAAAATAGGCTGCGACGGCGTCGCGTTATAATCCTGACGCCGTCGCTTCACATAATCTTTTAGGGCTCCTTTAAGTCGGTTAAGATCTAACGCCATCACAAAATTCTTAACGCCGTCGCTTTGATGTTCTGATGGCGTCACCAATAATTGTGACGCTGTCTCCAGCCACTGTGCGCATTTTTTTCATCGACTTTGGTGTAGAGTTGTAATCTTGTCTGTTTCTTCTCCAAATGAGCCCAAGTCACGTGTATTTCCTCCAAAAGCTTCCCAAATGCTAAAAACAAAAAAACAAACGATTAAGCATGTATTTTGGGCATATTTGCATGATTTAGGGGGTTAAATGACCTCGAAAAAGTGTATAAAATGATACCTCATCAAATTTCTTGTTAATTTCATTGATATTTCTCATCTTAAAATTAAGGTCTCACATCCCAATGAGACTGAGGCTTTTATAACTAAAATTAGGAATATGCTATTAACTGAGTACTTGACTTTATATGATGTTTTAGTGGTCCCTAAATACCGTATAAGCTTGACGAGTGTGCATAAAGTTGCTAGAGATAGTAAATTGATTGTTGCATTTGATGAAATGAACTGCTATGTGTTAGATCAGGATTTGAGGGTAGGGAAAGTTCTAGGGACTCATAAACAGATTGGTGGATTGTACTACTTTGATGAAAATCAAGGTATAGAATCTGAGAATTCTAAAATTGATGATGTTTGTTTTTTGTCTAAACAAACATGACATTGCAGACTTGGTCACCCTGCTGACCAAGTTCTGAATGTTTTAAAACCTCAAAGACTCTGATTTGGTTTGTGATGTTTGTAAAAGGGCTAAACAAACTAGAGAGCTTTTCCCTATTCATCTTGATTTGTGAGAACCTTATAAGGTCACTAGCTGGGATGTGTTTAGATATTTTTTTGACTATTATTGATGATTTTTCAAGAGCAGTTTGGATATATCTTCTTAAATCTAAAACTAAAGTCTTCGAAAATGTTATGGTATTTCATAAATTCATAAAAAAACCAGTTTAAAAAAGATATTAAGGTCTTTAGGAGTGATAATGGAACTAAATTTGTTAATCAACAATTTAATGCTTTTTGTAAGTCAAATGGTATTATGCATCAAACCTCTTGTAGTTATACCCCTCAACAAAGTGGAATTGTTACAAAGGAAGCATAGGCATCTTCTTAATGTTGCTAGATCCCTTCTTTTTTAGGGAGGGATTCCTTTATACATGTGGACTGAATGCATTCTAACTGCTACTTGTTCGATTAACAAATTGCCTACTTGTGTGCTGAATGGAAAGTCTCCATATGACCTAGTTTATAATAAACCTCCCCCTCTCAAACATTTGAGATATTTTGGATGTTTGGCTTATGACACTATACGTAATAGTCATGATAAATTTGGCAGTAGGTCTAAAATGTGTGTTCTTGTTGGATATTAAAATTTTAAGAAAAGATAAAAGTTGTGGAGTCTTGATAAGAAGTATATTAATTTTTTTATAGAGATGTTAATTTTTTTGAGGATATTTTTCCTTTTAAACAAAATGTTTCTTTAGTTTCTGATAATCTTGTTGAAGATTGATGTGGTTCGGTCGTTGTAGGACTTCAACAAGAAGTTTACAACTCCCTAGGCAGTATAACTAATCGTTGTAGTGTAGTATGGCAAGATTTGGGGGTTGTTATCGTTCTCTAGGGGAATAGGTTGGGAAGGCTAGAACAGAATTTAAAAAAGGTCTACGGGGTTGAGAGAAGTTTGTATTTTTATATTTTTATGAAAGCAGGTAAATATCATTGTTTGAGAGGTTGGTTTGTTTTTAACTAAATTAAACTAATTATAAATCTAAACTACTTTGGTGATAACTTATATGGTAAACGAACGTATTTACTTAATCATGCACTACTCCTTAGTTTGCTTCTCCTAATCCTGTTGCTTTGTCACACTTGTGATGATATGTGTAAGTATTTCTTAAGTCATGAACGAATTACACAAACCCGCTATCTACGTAATATTCCGTTAAGGCAACGCACAAGTAAGGTAGTATGAAGACTATTACAAGGCCCTTAAGAGTATATTACATGCAATTAAAATATCTTAAGAGGGATCAACCATATTAGGAGTAAGGTAGTATGAAGACTGTTACCGATGGTATCCTTTCTACACACTCGAGTTTCCCTAGACGTCTATGCCAATTTAATATCTTATGGCTAGTCTTAAGCGCACATCCATCACAAGAAGCAACATTAAAAGGATCTACAAACTAAGTTTCATGCAATCATAAGTAAATACTAATAGATCTAGCCTTGCATGGTAAATAAAGAAAAAGAACAAGAATCTATCACAAAACACATAGACATATCAAGTAATAAAGGATAAATGAACTTCACTTGATTAAATCATGTAGTTGAGGCTATTATAAGAGGGCAGGGTTCGTCTCCCAAAAGTTACACACTAAAACCCTAAAAACGGATTTGTATATATAGAAAAAGAGGCGCGACGGCGTCGCGTTATATCTCTGACGCCGTCGCCCCGTAGAATCTCCTAGAGTTTCTTTAAGTCGGCTACGTTCTGACGCCGTCTGGAAATCTTTGACTCTGTCTCTTGAATGATCCTGACGTCGTCGCTTATGGTTTGCGACGCCGTCTCCACTGTCTGTGAGATTTTCTTCAAGATAGTTGGTATAGAGTCGTGCTCTTGTCCATTTTTTTTCTAATTGAGCCCAAGTCACGTGTATTTCTTTCAAAAGCCATCCAAGTGCAAAAACATGAAAACAAACGATTAAGCACATAATATGGGCATATTTTCATGATTTAGGGGGTGAAATAACCCCGAAAAAGTCTATAAAATGACACCTCGTCAAATACCCCTACACTTGAGATTTGCTTGTCCTCATGCAAATGGGCTTTTCTACCTAGACAATAGCAATATTGAGTGAATTTTACCTACTCTTTAAAAGCAGTTTACGACACAACCTTCTAGACCTCGTAATTAAAAGCATGAAAAACATATACTAGCACCTCACATAAGAATTCAGATTCTTTCTTTCTCTCAGGTGTATGATGAATTATAACGATATGGGAAACAGAAAATTAACACTCATTACCCGTCGTAGCATACAAATTACCATAGGCTTGGTAAAGGATCAAACATCCACCGCTAGACGCAAGTACTAGAAGTTACTATCAAAGAGGTCTTTTAAAGGGTTGTGATGTATAGGTGTAAGATAACATTAACGAAAATGGAAACGGATGGGATATATTTGGGGGTGACTTTTTGGGTGAATTTGAGGTAAAACGGTTAGCTAATTATTTATAAGAATACACGTTGATTGGGTTGCCAAGCCAAAGACTCGGACAAAGATATACAAACTCTACACAACTCTACATCAATCTCTTTTCTTTTTCTTTTCTATTTTTAAAAAAAACATAATACATCACTTGGGGTTTATAAACACACCCCTACACTTGAGTTTTTGCTAACTCATAACTACAATCTAACTAATGACCCGAATTGAGGTTGATCAACATAAGATGGAGACTATTGAACAAATGATTTAATTTTTCTTCTCCATTCTTCGGCAAAATAAATGCTACCATGAATCCCAATCGTCCCAAAATTGTATTTACAAGGATAAAGACTTAGCAACCGTGTACTCAAATAATTAACTTGGGTTAAAACAATAATGTACTATAAACGAGTACATAAAAGGTAGGCTAAGGCGATTTGGGTGTAACGATTGGTTGTAGGGTTAAACAATGCTCTTCATTAACAGTCTAGATTAACCAGAAAATTACAAGAACCGTGAAAAGGATAGGCTCGGAGGGGTGTACTAGGGGTATCCTGCACTAAAAATGAGTGCATGGCAAGGGTGTGAGATAGTTATATGATCGAGGTGACCATCATAACAATTACAGGTTTAAAACATGGGTTATTCCTAGTGCCTCTTATCATTTAGCAAATCCTAATTCTCACTATGCGGTCTCAGGATGCATCACAAAAACAAGTTCTAGAATTTAATACACTACTAGTACACTCATATAATTATAAACCGATACCAATGCTCAAGAAAAGGCGACAAAACTATATATAGACATCCATAACGATGGAATAGATACACATGATTGCTCACTCCTTAACTCGAGAAAGCTAAAGGTAAAATTATCTTGGGTATAAAAAATGGATACCCGAATTCCTATAAATCTAAAGGCAAACCTCATATTTTTGGGGTAGAATTTGAGGGTTTTTGTGCTAGTCATATAAATTCCCATCCATGAGACGCTAATAATACTCGGTTTTCATCGGTATGTGTCATAATTTTTTTTATTTGGGTTAAAATTACCGTCTATGCTATGTTTCGATATATTACCCATCATTTTAAGGACAAAGCAAATGGCAATTGAAGGAATAGTTTCTAAGGTTTATTTCCCCCACACTTAAGTTGAACATTGTCCCCAATGTTCTTTAAAAGTACACGTAAAACGAATAAAGGGAAAAGAAAACAAGTAAAAGAAACTAGTACTCCCCTGGTTAGCTCAATAATAGAGAAGAAACATGCGAAAACTGGTTAAATCATCCTCCAAGAATCGTCATCTGGAAATTTCCTAAGAACTTCCAGATTTCTTCTCATCAAATATAACCTGTAAATCAAAGACAACGACAACTACACCTGGCGTAAAATCTACGGGATAATGATACAACGAAACTTTTAGGGTTGACTCTATGAAAGCAGTAAAGATATGATGAAAGCGATGATGTAATCATAGGTTTCTACAGGTTTCTAAGAAAATTACAAATTTCGGATGTTGTACTAATTATTTTTCAAAAATAATAGAAAATTTTTGAATTTTCACAGGTTCGGAGTCGCGACGCCGCCAGGAGCAAATCCTGATGCCGTCTCCACACACTGTGAAAATTTCTCTTTCATTTTTCTTGAAAAATTTCATGCACGCAATTCTATTAGTTATTTCTTGCATAAAACCTAAGATTAATCATTACAATCATGTGACTCGAAACTAACGCGAATTAATCTAAACAATTTATTTTATATGTTTGAATTTGTTCTTATAAATCAGATATTTTTCCCCTACACTTATTTTTTGCAAAATACCTTTGACTGTTAATAAGACGAAGTTAAAAACAAAACAAAGCATGATTACAAATAATTCAAACACATAAGAATAAATAATAATGAGTTAAAACACAAGACACTCCTAAATGCGGGAAATAAAAAGATTGGGTTGCCTCCCAAAAAGCGCTTGTTTTTGTTCGAGTCATGAGCCTGACTCTACCCTTATTTAACAGATGAAGGGGAGGTTTCCCTTAAACTTGAGTTCAAGTGCGGGTGATAGTAACGGTACATACCATTGTGGTGATAAGGGGTCACGTGCTGAAAATTTGGTTGTTGAATTATATGCTCCGAATGGTGTGTTTCTTTAATCCTAACCTTCTTTACTTCTTTTGGCCTTACGATTGAACTAAGTCCTCTTCCTAGAAAAGAAACTTCTTTAAATCCTAATTCCCAATCATCTTCTACCGTCTTCAATTTCGAAAAATCAACACCTAGGGTTCCACTTTGTCCTAATAAACCCGGTTTGAATCCATAATGTTTTTTAGGGTCATCTATACATGGGTGATAATAGCAATACATATCCTTAGGGTGGAAAGACGCCATGTGAGGTGAAGGTGGTGTATGAATGGTTAAGCTATCTACTTCCTTCATCCTAAAACTATCTGGACTATGTGGTTTGATGGGTGGTTCGGGGACTCTTTTGTCTCCAAGACTTACATCTAAGGATGGACAATTTGGTAAGAGTTGTGGTTGGGGCTCTGGTTCATAAAAACTAGAATGTAACAACTGACAATTTTCAGAATTGTAAATGACTATTTTACCCTTTGACTTTTCGGGTCCGACTTGACTTTTTGACTTTCGATCTTTTATGGTCACATAAAAACGATTACCGCGTAACCGGTAAAGATTTCGGAACATATCCTAAATAATAAAACATATTTATTATTTCATATCTCATGTGCAAAGTTATTTTTAACTTATTTAACTTGAAAACGAAAAAGATATATGTTATTCCTAAGCTGACTTATCAAAAACGACCCACTAAATCACGTTTTCACGACTCGGACTCTAAAGCAATTTGATGTAAAACGACATTTCGGACAACTTTTTAGTTTTGCCCGAGACCCGAAAACAAGCAGAAGATGACAAAAATACCCTCGCAAGGTTTTAGAAACCGCACACAACGCGTACCGACATGAAAATAATTAAATTATATTTAATTAACACTTTTATTAAATAAAAGTATTTAATAAATTAGTTATCATTTTATTCAGTACTTTGTTAAAAACGTAAAAAAAAAATATTCAAGTAAAGGATCATTTTACGGACAAAGTTTATCAGTAATATACAAATAAATAATAAACGTTTTAAATAAATTTTATAAAACGTTTATGAAAATTAGTCGAGTGAATACTCGTTTTTATGGGAAAAATTATTTCGAACGCATTGGCGCAAGTCTCGTGCTTTGAATCCTCCGTTAAGTAGCTTAAACGAGCCCCGAATAATTATTTACCAAAATTTACACTTTAGGTCCCTGTGGTAATATTTTCAGAATTAACCCCCATCTATTGGTGACTTGTCACTTTTCTTATAACTTTAATACATATATATAGAAATTAAAGTTTTATATTACTCATTTTTTTATATATAACACACACACACACATATTCACCTCTCCCTCTCCCTCATTTTCCGGCAGCCACTGCCGCTCCGGCCACCGTCGCCGCCACAGACCGCCATCGTCCGCCACCCTAAAATTTAACAAAAAGGTAGATCTACCCCCGATCTATCCGATCCATCGAACCACGCGCCCCCACGCGCCCTCTCCATCACCACCACCCATTCACCGCCACTGCCACCGCCACCCCGCTGTCCCCACGTCACCACCATCATCATCACCACAACCCGCACCTTACCACCACGCCACTGCTATCATCACCATCACCACCGCAACCACCATCACCACCCCGCCATGAAGCACCATAAGGTGCGTTTGGTTGTTAAAACCACCACCAACAAGGATGCGTTTTGTTTTAAACCACCAACATGGGTGCGTTTTGTTTGTAATCAGCACCACATAGGGTGCGTTGGTTTATAATAATGCACCAGGGTATGTTTGGTTTGGCTGAAAACAACATAAGGGCGCGTTTGGGTCTGGAAATAGCACAAGGATGCGTTTGTTTGTTCGATTCAGCACCAAGGGTGTGTTTGTTTGTTTTATTAAACGCCAATGGTGCGTTTGGTGGTGTTCTCAACCAACCGGGTACGTTGGGTTTTATGGCAGCAGCAAGGGCTGTGTTTGGTTTAACGTATAACAACACACGGGTGCGTTTGGTTTTGTTATAATGATTAGGGTACGTTTAGTTATAGGTTTATCAACCAAGGGCGCGTTTGAGGTTAGTAGAAAAACGTATAGGGTGCGTTTGGTTTGGTAGAAATGCATAAGGGTGTGTTTGGGATAACATATAGGGTGCATTTGGTTGACTGTTTGACTGTGAAAGGGGTGTTTGGGTGAGCAGGAAACCCCAAAAGGGGTGTTTGGGTGAGCATAAACCGTAAGGGGTGCGTTTGGGTTAGCAGAAGCACCAAGAGGGTGCTTTTGGTTGACTGTTTGACCGTAAGGGGTGTGTTTGGGATAGCAGGAAACACCCAAGGGGTGTGTTTGGGTTAACAGAAATACATATGGGTGCGTTTGGTTTAGATAGAAACCAGTACTATTTTTATAAAATATAAAACATAAGGTATTTAGTTCGAATTTCAAAAGTGTGTATAAAGATATAATTAGGGTTTCTAATTAAACAAGTAGTTTACAATCATTTTAATTAGGAACCTTGCACCATTAATTTACCAAGTGTTGTACCATATATATCACATGTAATTAGTCCTCTAAATGTCCATGTCCTTTGTCCATATGAAATCATCAAATACTTTAAATGACTTGAAAGTAAAACTAGGTGGTGATTAACTAATGCAACAAATATGAAAACAATAGGAAATTAATAAACGAGTATTGAAAACTTTAAATAGACCTTATAGGAATCAAGTAGGATGATGAACACGAGATGTAAACCACAATCAAGCCTTTAAAACCAAAACCCTAATCAAGAAAACCCTAAATATGTTTTCTTGATTAATCCTTGTTAAACCCGAATCCAAGCTTCCCAACACCTTGAGTAGTCTTAGGTAGTCTTAGGATGAACACTTGAATGCTTGGAATACCTTGGATGCAAAAGAAAATGAAACCCTAAAAATATTAAGGTGTGCCGTGGGTTTGAGATGGAAAGAGTGAGGAGTTTTGCATTGATTTTTCCCTTTATGAAAGTGTAAAAGTGAAAGGAGTTAGGCTTTATTATAGAGTAAGAGAAAACCATGAAGGTACCTAAATGAAACAGTGCTTGGAAAATGGTTAAAGAGTACAATTGTGTAAGTGCTCTCCTCCTCCCTAGGAGGAGAGAGACGCCATATGTGAGGAGAGGGGAGGACATTTGACAAGCCAATGTTTAGTAAGTTGTGCTTGTGTAAGGTACTTGTTAGGTTAAGACATATTACATGGATTTAAATGATTTATTTCATGTATAAAAGCTCAAGTCCGGTTCTAAGATGATATAAGTGAGAAAAATAAATAAATTTTGAGTATTGGGTATAAACGTGGGTATTTGTTTAAGTGTAGATGGGTAAAGGTGCTTCCGGGTACGACCGAATGTAATTTATTGCGAAACGTAAGCGTTTTACGTAACCAACAAAAATAAATTATGAAAAGTTATAAATTATACTCCTAATAATCATATAACACTTGCTTGATGTCAACTTTAATTTGTTTGATGTCCGTTTACATTGATCATTGATTTTTAGTTTACGCGATTTAACTATAAGATAATAATTAAAAGCGAACGCGTAAAACTCTAAAAATAAATAATGGAATTTATTAAAGTTGAAAATAACCTGAAAATGAGAAATGTTACATCTATCCTAGAGAAACCTTCGATCAATCGTTGGTAGTAACCGGCAAGACCTAAGAATTGGCGTATCTTCGTTGGAGTCGTAGGCGTTACCTAATCCTTGATTGACTCAATCTTGGCAGAATCTCCGTGAATGCCTTGACTATCAACAACGTGGATGAGAAATTGCACTTTCGGGAGCCAGAATTTACACTTAGATAATTTGGCGTACAATCCCTTATTCTTAAGCAATTTCATGATAAGCCTAAGGTGTTCCTCGTACTCCTTATTTCTGCTTGAGTAGATAAAGATATCATCGATGAATACTATCACGAACTTATCCAAGTATGGTTTGCACACCCGATTCATGAGATCCATGAATACCTCTGGTGCACTGGTCAAACCAAATGGCATGACCTAAAACTTGAAATGTCCATAATGGGTCCTAAATGCGGTCTTAGAATATCCTTTTCTCGAACTCTAGTTGGTGGTAACTAGTCCTTAGGTCGATTTTCGAGTAAACGCTAGATCCTCGTAGTTGATCGAAAGAGGTCATCAGTCCTAGGTAGCGGGTAACGGTTCTTCACGGTTAGCTTGTTCAATTCTTGGTAGTCGATGTATATCCTGAAGGATCCATCCTTCTTTTTGACGAACAATATTGGAGCTCCCTAGGGTGAGGAACTGGGTCTTATAAATCCCTTTGAGCATACTATATACTACGCCGGAGACGGTTAACTCTCTGCCTCTCAACACCTTACATGCCTCTGAGTCTTATGTTATCCCGCTCCAACGTACCAATCCTACCTAACAACTCAACTCTCTGCTCACTAGCAACTATCAATGCATACCCATCACTCCTATTGCATTGAATCGTTAAAGTTTCATCACCTAAAGGAATATGAACAATCTCAAATGATAGTATCGACTCCTATGATCTTTTCTCCGGCTATCCCAACAGAGTACTTAGTGTTTACGGTAGATGGGACGATGCCACATAAAGGGCTAATCTTAGCGGATGTGAGGCTTCTATCAGCTAGGTTCTGTGTTCTTGCAATAATTGCATCCCTTGCTTTAACTTTAGGCCCATAAGAAGTTTTGTCGGTACGAGAAGCTTATAATTTTCATGATTCTAAATGACTAAAACATGAGTTAATTAAAGGAAATCTCCTAGTTCATAATCCAATTAGGAAGATAAGTTCGTT